>JBBMEG010014751.1:0-29535 GCA_037832605.1 Cyclanthera cordifolia
GCAATGGTGTTGGCCGACCCCCGGGGGGTCGGCGATGGTGTTGGCCGACCCCCGGGGGGTCGGCAATGGCCTTGGCCGACCCCCGGGGGGTCGGCTTTGGTCCTTTAGTCCTCTGTTCGGGTCCCGGTCTCTTCCGAGACTTCCGGGCCATATTTTATGTCATAACAATTTCTATTAAATTTAATTACGTATTATAGGTTACTATGTGTTTCTCTTTTCTTTTAAAATGTTTTTGTTGAAATATAAATTTCAACAAAACGAAATTATCACGTCATTGTTTAGATAATGATCAAGTGAATATTTTTATTTAGATACCAATTATAAATTAATAAGATATTCTAAATTAAATTATTGTCAAACCAAAATATGTGACACATGTCATTTGATCTGTTTGATTCAAGTTTATAAATGATTCAAGTTTGATAAAATGATGAATTGAGTTAGAAGCCGAATCTTTTATATAAAAAGTAAATTATGTCCAAAATGCCTAGTCCTTAAAGATATATGACCTAAAACTCAATCCATGAAGACATTTTTGCCAAAGTCCAATTAATTGTTGAAGCACATTCTATGAAGATATTTTGGTCAAAGTTCACTTATTGATTCAAATACTATTTGGGTCCAAAGCCCATTTGCTGGCCCCAAAACCTATGGTCCATGGAAAATCTATAAATAAGGAGTTCCTCCTTCGTCCGCACAAGTTGAAAAATATTAAGAGAAAATATTTGAAGTTTTCTCTGAAGTCCAAAAGCCTTACATGCATTTTTGAAGATTGAAGCTCCAAAAAGTTACTTAAAGATTGCAACCATATAAAAGTTTCATAAAGATTGAAGCTACAAAAAAACTTCTTAAAGATTGAAACTATAAAAGTTTCTTGAAGATTGAAACTACATAAAGTTTTCTTGAAGTTTGAAGCTTCCATTAAACCTGAAAATCGAAATTGTCGAAACTATCTGAAACTTAAAGCTACTAACTTGTCTGAAAACTCAAGTTTTATAGAAATCTTTTGTACTTTTGAGAGAAGAATCAAAGGAGAATAAAATAGAGTTCTAATCTACTATTTTCATATTTGAAATCAATACAAATCTCAAGTTCATCAAACGAATTATATTTCTTCGAAAATTTCGTCAAACAATATTCTTTACCGTGTCTTTCTTAGATATATCATGTTTTTTAAATTATTTATGTATTTGTACTTTTATAAAAATACATTTGATCATTTTTTTTTTTTTGGTTCAATTATCATATTTAATCATCTTAATTTTTTAATTCATTTAGTGATCATAATTTATAAAATATTAATTATAAATGAAATGAAATAAACTAAAATTCTAAGTCTTTTTTAAAGACAGATCAACAAAAAAAAAATTGTGTTTCGATAATTTGCAATTAAAATTTAAATAATATTGGCGTTGGAAAATTATACATCGGATGCTATTATATAAGTACTTGATATAATAATTTTTTTTTTATAATAATCAATAATGAACCATTAATTTTATTATAAAAAATTATTATTTAGTATAAATAACAATGAATTTTATTAGTAAAAATTAATTTTGTAACTTAAAAAAAATATATCATATATCTTCTTTAAGGATCTGGCTTTCTGAATAATTATAACAAAAAATCTTTACTATCATGCATGAATTCATATCGACATAACCAAAATAAAATTTTATTCAAAACCAAATAACCATCTTTAATCATTTAAACAAAAATAAATTAGCCACTTGCCAGAGTTTAGAAATAATAAAAATAATTAAGACTATTTAGAGATAACTACCCTACAAAATTCAACAATATGATGAAAGAATGACTAAAATACTAAAAGTAAATATACGACAATGCAACGCCTCCCCATGATTCTGCCAGCTTCTCTCTAGCTAGCCATCTCGATACAGTTCTTGCTTATCTGATGAAAAATAATAATAAATGTGAGTATAAATATACCTAGTAAGAATCCCTCAACCAGGGTATAATAGACATAATTCAGCTACACCAATAAGTAAATATATGCTCAACTAATCTTGAACACAACGCAACACTAACCAAGTCATGAGACACGTTACAAAACCTGAAAACACGCTCATGTCTCTCACGTGAGGCCCCTAGTGCACTCGCCTAAATGTTTGGCATATAAAGTACGTTACATGAATCGAAAAGCACACATACGCTTCCCTTGTGAGGCCCCGAGTGCGCTCACTAACTAATGGCTTTAGACAACAACAACAAGGAATGGTGTACATATTTCTCTGTCTTAAGAAGCCTTCCGCCCTGTACCTAGAGTGTGTACGCATACACCGCATGCTACTGAAAATCCGATAGTGTGTGGCCCTGCACAGACTACCCTAATGAAGATCCACACATGCCTAAACATAGACTTGAGAAAGATGCACACTGAACACAACTTCTGTCGGCCCTCGACAACACCTATGACAGCTCGTCCACACCCATCACTTGAAACTAAAGACCCTCAAATAGCAAGCTTACACTCTGATTAGAGCCCCGCTCTAGCAGGCCTGAAATTAGGCTATGCCAAGGGTGGCATGTGACATCCATCCTCGACTATTGGAGGGAGAAAATAGATTCCATCTCCAACAATAAGAGGGCATGGCTATCCCACCGTTTACTTTCTCGAGATGATGACAAACAAATCGAGCTATCTAGAAATGACTCAACACCAAACATGTGTCAATGCAAACTCACTTAGCGTCTCATGCCACTAAGCAGTTAACCAAGATAGAAAAGCAAAGATATAACATCTTAATTACGTGTTTGGCATCCCATACTATTAAACAATAATTAACATGCCCACAGGAAAACCTATAGCATCCTAGTTATGTGTTTGGCATCTCATACTAGTAAACAGTAATTAACATGTGCATAGACAAACCTGTAACATTCTAATTACACGTTTGACATCTCATACTAATGAATGGTAATTAGCATGCGCACAATACTATAACAAAGAAACATATAATCAACATGTATTCATATCAACATCATTCCTACATCTGCACAACAAAAATAGTAGCCTAACAAACATGATGAACCATAACAGGTTATCACATATCATCACAAAGTATCACATTCGTCATAACCAGATCATTTAACAATCCTAAATATCCATATGCTTAACAAGGCATGCATGCATACAAGAATCAATCTCAACATATATTAACACGAAGAAGGTAAGACAAAATCATGTACAAGGTCCACACGACTCATGGTAAGAAATCCTTACTTGGAACGCTTATAGAACGCTCCTAACAAGTCCAAGAAGAACGTTCTAGCACCCTAACAAGTAAACAAGCAAGAATGCATTAATTACATATCGGTTTGCTAAACGGACCATACAAACAAACTCGCGAGGTCGAATTTACTAAAGGGGACCTAACTTTGAAAAATGGGTTTTAGGACAAGAGACTCGGTTAAACTCAGTTGACCTAGTCACTCTGGTGTACGCTGGTCAAATCAGAAAAATAAGGTTCAAGAGGTTCAAATATGGCCAACCAACATACAAGGATCAATTTATACAAATTATTTCTAAACTAGTTAAATGGTCAATGTACAATAATCAATAAAGTCGCAAAAAACAAACTTAGTTTTGGGAAGGGGGTTTCTCGTCAACTTCTTCTGAACTTTTGGCTACTGGCCAATGATCAAAAATATAAAAAATGATAACAAAATCTAAAACCTAAGTGCTTAAAAAAAGTAAACACAAAAAGGCGACGAGTTTATTTATTTGACGACTTTTCTTGAAGAATAAAGAAAATCTCCAAGATCCATTTAAGAATAAGGAAAGATCCATTAATTTACAGAAAAAAGGTTACCTTGTATGAAAATAGGGAAAGAAAGAACATGGGAAGCATAACGACACAAACTTTTTGGGATCACTTATTGTTTGCGGCAACCACAAGGAGAAAGAAAAAG
The DNA here is from genome assembly GCA_037832605.1 of Cyclanthera cordifolia. Lineage (NCBI taxonomy): Eukaryota > Viridiplantae > Streptophyta > Magnoliopsida > Cucurbitales > Cucurbitaceae > Cyclanthera > Cyclanthera cordifolia. Next base: position 3,937 of record JBBMEG010014751.1, read on the forward strand.
ATTATGTTTCATCCTTTTAAACCCCACAAATAAATCAGCAAAGAATTGTATTTAGACAACAAGGAAGATTGCATTTACATTTGTTATTGGATTGAGGAAGAAAGAATAACAGAAATAAAGAATTGAAGGTTATTGAATTCGAAAAATGCAAACAAATCCTCCTAGAGTTATTAGCTATAACAAGATGATAAAAGTTAAGTTTTTTCGCTTGTAAAGTTTTTTAAACTCATGATTTATGAGTGAAAATAACTAATCTTGAAGATATATGAACAATGAAGAACCACGAATGATAAAACACGATGAAGAATGCACATTTCGTTTGGTGTTAGCGGCAAGAAGGGTCATGGCCAAGAGGGGAAGCATATTTTAAAAATTTTGGAAAGAAGGCTATGTTGTGAAAACTCGAATCCAATTCTAAGATGGATTATTTATAAGGCAAACTCTTGATTATTACGGTTTGACCAAACATTCTAAAATCGCCTATTTAACCTAATTTTGGCTAGAATTGAATTTTAGCCCTTATGGAATAAAACCATTATAACCATTGGGTCTAATCAAGAATTAACACCTAAAATTAAAGGATATCAACTTAATTATATAAATAAACAATCCGAGAAATTTGGAGCGTTACAATACTCCCATTTAGAAAACTTTCGTCTTCGAAAGTTTCCTAAGGTTGAGTCCACAAAACCTTAACGACGCTACCCTATAGTGGGTATAAGCACCCACTTTCCCTGGGATAAGCTTAACAACGAACCTAGAAGGTTCTATTATATATCAACAAAATCACAACGAGAACAGTCGACACAATAATAAAACATCACAATAAATCATTTGATCATCTGGGAAAATGATCCAGAACCACAAACTGACGCTCATAGGCTTTCACCATCAATCTCTTTACTCAAGTTCACGAAACACAATAAAGTTTTCCTACATTGCTTTAGCCGTGTAGCACTACTTCAAGAACTTCGTCTTTGAAGAACTCCAAAGTGAACTAGAGTGAACCATCTGGCCTGGCTTCAATGTGAACTGCTACCACCACCACACAACTTTGGTCAAGACATTTGTTGAACACCTAAATATCTGAACATTCGAGGATCTTCTATAGTAAAATAGAGAATCCATGTAAGCTAACCAGGTAGCTACATTCGACAAATCCTTAAACTTGGCAACACACTCGTTCAGATTCCTTAAACTTGGCAACACACTCGTTCAGATTCTACCTCTAAAACTCCTTAACATACTTGCCTCCCTCAAAGGCCTCGTTTACGCCCTCAGGCGAAACTACTAGAACTTACTGCACCTCGCAAACTGGTGTAGCATCTTGCACTTCCGATGATACTAGAACTGAGGGGACTGGTGCCATAAGCAGCACCACCGGAACAACTGTTGCATTTTCTACATGAATTGCACAAACTCTGCCTCATGCTCTACTCGACAAATATCATTCTAATCACCTCTTTAAAGGTTATGACCTATATGAATGGATACATTCATAAAAGAAAACGCCTCCACTCATTATCTCGAACGACCCAAAGTTAGCCCAACGGGCGCCACCTTCCATGTAGGGGTGAGTGTTGGGTCGACGACTCATACACCATTAGTAAAGATTAATTTCTCTGTGACTACTGCTGTCACTTTACTACTCTCGGCTATTGGTGAAACTGACATGGTGCTACCAGAAACTTGAATGTCTTCCATACTGGTGATTCACTCTCAACAAGCTATATTGTGTTAGTCCCTCATAGGACTAACCTAAAGACAACATATAACTCATGTAAACTACAAGTGTTAGTTGACTAGTACAAACCCTAAACAAAAATGAACTTACATACTTTATAGCTAATGGAGTGTTGCTGATCATAGAGAACAACGATCCACTAAGTTTGTCAGTTTATAGAATCAATGACTCTTAGCTCTTATACCAACTGTATGGACCTGACTTTCTAAACAATTATAACATGAAATTCTTACTAATATGTATGAATTCAAACCGGCATAACCAAAATAAAATCGTTTATTCAAAATCAAATAAGTGTTTTAAATAATTTAAACATAAATAAATTAGCTTTTGGCTAGAGTTTACAAATAATAAAACTAATTAAAACTATTTCTAGATAACTACCCTACAAAATTCAACAACATGATGAAAGAATGACTAAAATACAAAGTAAATATATGACTATGCAATGACTCCCCTATCATCCTGCCAGCTCCTCTCCAACTAGCCATCTCGATATAGTCTCTGCTTACTTGATGAATGATCATAATAAGGGTGAGTATAAATATACTAGTAAGAATCCCTCAATCGGGGTACAATATAGACAGTTCAACTACACCAACAATCAAATACATATTCAACTAATCATGAACACATCACAACACTAACTAAGTCATGAGATTTGTTACACAACCTGAACACACGCTCATGTCTCCCTTGTAAGGCCTCTAGTGATATGAACCAATGAATCTTAATGATGCAATATGAACTGTTAAGAGTTGTCTCAATCATTCAAGGTTACAACAAGATAGAAATGTAAATCGTGTGTAGGTATACACAGACTGCCTTTTTTCAGGTTCACACATGCCTAAACATAGACTTGAGAAAGGTGCACACTAAACACAACTTTCGTCGACTCTCGACAACAGCTATGACAACCCATCCACACCCATCACCTGTAGGTAAAGACCATCTCATAGCAGGCTTACACAATGATCAATTCCCATTCTAATAGGCCCGGAACTAGGCTAGGCGGCATGTGACATCGCATCCTTGGCTATTGGAGGGAGCAAATACATTTCATTTCCAATGACGAGAGGGGCGTGGTCCATCATCCCACCCTCTATTTTCTCTAGATGATGACAAACTAACCAAACTATCTAGAAATGACTCAAGACGAAACAATTGTCAAGCCAAACTCACTTAGCGTCCCATAGCACTAAGCATTTAACCAAGATAGACAAGCAAAGATATAACATCCTAATTACTTGTTTGACTATAACAAAGATTTGAAGGTTCTTGAATTCGAGAAATGACAACATATTTTTATAGAGTTATTGGCTATAGTAAGGTGATAAAAGATAAAGTTTTTGGCATGTACAATATTTTAAACTCATGGTTTAAGAGTGGAAATAACTAACCTCGAAGAAGAATGAACGATGAAGAACCATAGATGATAAAGCACGATGAAGAATTCATACTTGTTTTAATGTTAGCGGCAACAAGCATTTTTCAACATAATTAAATTTTGGGAATGAGGCTATGTTGTGGAAACCCTAATCCATTTCTAAGATGAAGTATTTATAAGGCCAACTCTTGGATATTTACGGTTTAACAAAACTTTCTAAAATCGCTTATTTTACCTCATTTTGGCTAAAATTTAATTTTAGCCCCTATGGAATAAAACTATTACAACTATAGGATCTAATCAACAATTAACACCTAACATTAATGGATATCAACTTAATTATAAAAATAAACAATCATAAAATTTTGGGGCGTTACATTTTCCCTTTCCTACACACCAAACACTAATTTATTAACACTTCTTCTCCTATCCCTATACACAAAATACTAATTTATTAACACTTTCCTTCCCATCCCTGCACACCAAACACTGATTTATTAACAATTCCCTTCCAATCCCTGCACATGAAACACAAATTTATTTCACTTCCCTTCTTTTCACATCCATTCCTTTCCCAGTTTAGTCAAACACGCCTAAGAGAATGACTCCTTAACATTTTGACTTAATTTTTTTTTTTTTTTAATAATAAAGGATTTTTTAAAGATGGAAGATTTTTAGGCCTATCAACTAGTGCAATGTTGTTTACAAAATGATATCAAAAGTCATTGGAATGAAGAAAACAAATAAGAATGGGGGTACAACTTTAAAGGCGGATATGAGAAAGGAATCTTAATGGTGCAGTATGAACTTTGAAGAGTATTCAAATTACTCAAATTTACAACAAGATATAAATGCAATCAATGTTCATTTTTAAGGCAAAAGATGCAAGTAATTAAAGTGGGATTTCATTTACTCTGGGATGGTTAGAAAAGTTATAAACACAAAACCAAGAGTTGAATCATATTTTTATGAATCATTTTATTGCAATTTATATTGTAACCTTTTATTTATATTGTTTAGGTTGTATTTTGTTGTTTAGATTACATTTTATTTATGGTTTGCTTATGGTCATAAAGTTTGGATGTTACAACTTTGTGAATGCCCCGTGAAAAGTCTAAAAGTTTTATTTTGAGGCTGAAAGGCCATGCAGGTTGTACTTTAAAAGAAGACTTGGAATTTTTTTTATCATTTTTTGGTTATTAGTTTATCATTTCGGAAAAGAAGTGTGCTTAGTGTGCTTATGGTCATTAGTGTGCTTAGTGTGCTTATGGTCATTAGTTTTATCATTTTATCATTTTATCATTTTTTGAAATTAACGGTAATTTCCTAATACATTTCCTTAATAGCTCATTTGCTATTTTCTGATAGGGATTTCAGGGGAAGAAACAACAAAGCACACTAGAAGAATTGAAAGAGTATGTGTATCCATAAATAGGGAGGACATATGGGTTTTAAGGACATAACCTGCTTTAATCAAGCCTTATTGGCATAAATAGTTGGCAGGTGTTTAGAAATCCATATTGTCTAATGGGAAGAATGTTGTTGGAAAATATTATAAATTTGGGTTATCTTTTATGTGCCCCAGTCAGGAAAAGCCATTTTCCTTACATGGAGGAGCATCATTTAGAGAAGAGACCTGTTGTTAGTAGGTGTACCCTAGAAGGTGAGGGATGAAAATTCCATTATTATAAATAGGGACCCTTTACTTTATAAAAATAATAAGGTAAAAAGGTCAATATAGTTGATGAATGGGTGAGGTAAGCGATTGATAGATTTAATTGTTATGGGTTTTGCCTTAAATGCCTAGTAGTATGTATATTAAAACATGTATTTAACGGTACACATTTAATGTCATATTTCACTTATTAATAAAGGTTATTATTTTCAATAATTGTGCATTTAAGATACAAATGTCATTAAGCTTTATCGCATTTATTGGATTAATGACGATATGTCCGTGGTAATTTGAATGTAAACTTGGACAAGTATGTGAGACATAAAAGTGGATATAATTCAAAGTCAATAACCTGAAATGTCTACAATATATGAACTAAGGCAATGTTGCCTAAGTCTTGGTGACACTGTTGGTAAGGCCAACTTTACAAGAGTTGCAAACGGAATGATCCTGGTTGTTCATGTGGAGACATATGAGTGAGGGTGCTTATGCAAAAAGGAAATTATTTTGCATAAGACGAAATCAAACGTTTTATGATGAAGCTAGTAATTTTGTTATAGACTCTAATCAACTACTTCACTGAGGATGATCATATTTCGATGTGATCCAAATCTTAAGTGTAAGAACTGATAACTCTCAGAATAAAGAGTTATCTAGTTTATTTTAACCTCTTATTCATTCATTTTAAGGGTTCATATTACATGGAAAGCATGAGAATATGAAGTAATTAGGCTAAAAACACTACTTTGTCATTTTAGGCGCGTTAAACATAGAAAATATGGAAAATGCACTTTTATCATGCTAAATTGGATGTTTTTACATTTTATTGCCAAAGTCTCATCAAAGTTATGAGCATCCATATTAGTATAGGAATACAAGTTGCTGAGAGCATTGACCAAGCTAGGACAATCCCAATGCTGGGTGCAATCTCAAAGTTGGGCACATCCTGGCCACACTCTCAATGTTGGCCGCATTGTCAAAGCTTGGCGCATTCCTAAAGATAATGCAAATTTCCCCAAGTGATAAAGCGTAGTACAATCTCATTGTTGATCGCATTCTACTCACATCAAAATTAAAGGTTAAAGAAACAAAAATGATCATTTCACGAGGATCAATGATGGAATGCACGACCAAGATTTGTTGTTGCTTTCCCAAGAAAGAGTAATCTGGCAACAAGTCAAAGACCATATCTGTAACATATTTTATTTTAATGCAATTTATTTTATTTACTACTTTATTTTTACTTTTGTGCTTTTGTTTTATGTGTAAATAATGTTGTAGTCTTGTGTGATGGTTAACTTCTGTTAATAGAAGTAGAATCAATGCTTTGCTTCGCCATTAACACTACACACATTCCTATTTAGTATTTACAAGTTATATTTTGAGTAATGTTTTGAGTAACTTAGTGATGACTAGATATAATTTCTTTTTACAAAGTAAGTATGTTAACTAACGAGGTCGACCGACCATTCACTTACAATTTATGCTTTACTTTCCTATCGAGATTGAATGAGGTAAAATGAAAGGTTCTTATTGTTGTTATTTAGTTCACTACTCGACTTGACTAGTCGGTTTATGGAGGGTCCCTGAAAGCCATCCCACTAATGAATACAAATCACATCCTTAATGAGGACAATATTAAGAGAGAATGTACATTTGGGAAAAGGCATTGATGTGGAGTATAAACCTTAATCTCTACCATGCCGCTTGGTTTAGCTTACTGACTTCAATACTTTTATATTTTATGTACTAACCTTTACTTAGTCTTCTTGTCATTTATCAATGCATGCTTAAAAAATAGGTATTCGGCTTAATGCTGTTTGCACTTTAATTCAGTATCAGAACCCATGTTTTATTGAATGTTACATTTCCTTAACCATAATATAAAATTACTTCAAAGAATTGATCCTTGAGAAGAAGACTTGGATATTTATTACTTTGTACAATTGACAACGTACACTTGCATTCTCATAGGAATGTTGTTTAGTAATGCTTAGGATGTTAGTGATGCTTGTTGCATTGTTGTTGTGTGCCACATTCTGATTTTTACATTACATTCCTGTAATTTTGACATCAAGTTTTGGCGCCGTTGTCGGGGTAATGAAATTGATCTACCACGTCGCACTGGAAACTCGCTATCAAGTTTTTGGCTTTCTTGGTGGAGACTGATTTTAGTTATTTTATATTCTATTTTAATATTGTCAATTTTTTTGTTCAGGTGGATAAACGGGCATTTTCAAACTCTTTATTTGAATTTCATCGTGAAATTGAGAGAACTTATCTCCGTAGACGTCAACAGAAGCTAAGGAATTGAAGACTCAGAATGGCTCAGCAACTAGGAAACAATTTACCAAATGTACCCAATGTGCCCGACATTGACAAAGTCAACCATAACCAAAACGCTGACATTAATTTGATTATGGATGAAAGGGATAGGACTATCAGGGTTCCAGATCATGTAGCTAGTTTTCTAATCCCATGCATTATAAGGCCTAAGATTAGAGCAAGATCATTTAACTTGAAACCTGTGATATGTCAAATGCTTCAAACCATTGGTTAATTCCATGGTTTTGCATCTGAAGATCATTATCAACACTTAAGATCATTCCTAGGAGTCAGAGATTCATTTAAAATACTAAATGTTACACAAGATGACCTTAGACTTACATATTTTTCTTATTCCTTAAGGGACACTACTAAATTTGGGTGGATACTCTACCTCCTAGCAGTTCACATCTTGGGAATCACTAGCTGAGAAATTTATAATTAAATATTCTTTAGACTAGGAACATAGAAGTATGTAATCAAATAGTTTGATTTAAACAGTTTCAGGATGAAACGGTTAGTGAGGTCTAAAAGAGATTCAAGGAGCTTTTGAAGAAGTGTCCAAATCATGGTCTACCTTACTCCATTCAAATGTCGCCATTTTACGATAGGTTAGAACCAACTATAAGAGTGATGCAAGATGCATCAACTAATGGTTCTCTAGTTAGAAAAACCTATAATAGAGCTTACAATATCTTAGAAACCGTGTCTATGGATAATTTCCAGTGGGCTAAAACTCAGAAGACCTTGGCTAAGAAAAGTGAGAAAGCTAATTATGATGCACTTATTTCGATTCAAGTTCAAATTACCGCAATGGCCAATGTGATGAAGAATCTACAATTGTAGAATACACCAGCGATTAGTCAATCACCTGAAGACGTCGTTTGTGTGTTTTGTGGAGATTTAGACAGTTCATGTATGTACCCACATAATCTAGCCTCTATCATGTGCACGGGAAATGAAAATCCTTTTAAATCTCAAAATTCTCACCAATATCCAAATACTTATACACCTTGATGGAGGAATTATAATGATTTTAGAAACAAAAACCAAGGATATGGGAACAATCAAAATTTCAATAACCATATTTTTCAAAAGCCAATTCCTCAATAGCAAGTTCTTGGAACTTCGCTGGAAAATATGTTTAAAGAGTACATCATTCAAACTGATGCTGCTATCAATAACCAACAAACAATCATGAGAAATCTTGAGTTACAAATTGGTCAATTAGCATCAGAATTAAGAACGAGACCCTTTGGAAAACTTCCTTCGGATACTCAACATGCTAAGAGGGATATGTATGATCAAGTTCAGGCTATTAAGCTTAGAAGTGAGAAGTATTTGGAAGGAGAGAAGAAGAAACCAAGGGAGAAATTGAAGGCTAAAGTTAAGGTGTAAACAAGTAGCGATGCCATTACGAATGGCATTACTAGTGCGGAAAATGTAGTAGGCAAAATTTTGGGAGACTTAGCTATTGACAAAGGGGAAAGTATCAAAGTCAAAAACCCAGTACTAAACAATACAACCAAGGATAAAGAGAAGGAAGAGGAAACACCTGCATTTACTCCACATTCTCCACGTTATCCATAAAGGTTGAATAAAAAGAAGAGAAACGAAAAACAATTTGAAAAGTTCTTAGACATTCTTAATGAGATCCACTTCAATATTCCATTAGTGGATGCATTGAGGAAAATGCCTAATTATACTAAGTTCTTCAAAGATACTTAAGAAGAATAAATTGAAGAATTTAAAATTATTTCTTTGTCTGAAGAGTGTAGTACTATAGTCAAAAGTAATATTCGAGGAGGGAAGATGATCCATGAGCTTTTACTATACCAGTTTTGATAGGAGGTAAATCTTTAGAGAGAGCCTTATGTGATATGGGAGCAAGCATTAACTTATTGCCCTGTCTATTTACAATGCATTTGGCATTGGTGAAGCTAGGCCTGCCACGGTTACACTCCAACTCGTGGATAGATCCGTTAAATATCCATAAGGGAAAATTGAAAATATTCTAGTACAAGTAGATAAGTTCATATTTCTTGTGGACTTTATAGTCTTAGATTATGAGGCTGATGAGCATGTTCCCATCATCCTAAGATGCCCATTTTTTAAAACATGAAGGATTTAAGTGAATGTTTATGAGGACACTATCACTATGAGAATGAATGATCAGCAGGTTCAATTTAATATTTCTGATTCATTGAAGTACCGTGATAAGTTTGAAAGTTGTTTGATACTAAGTTCAAGTGAAGAGAAAGTTGAAGAAGTTGTAGAAGAAAAATTAGCTGAATCTTCTTCGCATTGGGAGAATGCAGAAGTAATGTGCTTCGCATTCGAAGAAGACAAAGTGAAAAGTTGTGAAGCATTCTCTAGTTTCACTCGTTTTGATGCTTTAAGTTTGGTAAAGAGAAAAAGTCCTCCTATGAAACCATCTATTATTGAACCACCTATCTTGGAGTGGAAACCTGTAAAGACCCGACCCTCTAGGGGCCCTCAAGAAAAACCCTTACTAAATGCAATAATTAAAGAATCCTTGAAAACATTTAATGAGCATAATAGTCTATCATTTATTCAATGGTATAATCATCAACAAAATAGGAATTTCAAAAGATTCGGAGTACTCCTTTCGAATAATCAGTCAAACAGTGAGAGGGGAAAAAACATAGTGTTTTAAAAGTAGTTATAATTCTAAAAGCCAGTTTCTCATCTAACAATATGAGAAAAGTGATAAGTAAAGAAAAACAAGACGTAAAAACTAAGACTCGACTGCCAATGGTTTCCGCTATGCCAGATCAGCCATCCTGGTATAGCCCGTGTGTACCTGTGGATTACCACAGAAGAAATAGGAAAGGGGTGAGTATTATAACTCACCAAAGAATAACTATCAAAACAAATCTTACAACATAGAAGCAATAATTAATAAACAGTTTAAATAATTACTCAGGGAATCCGATTATGACGATGACGGGGCAACCCGAAGGCTAAGCCAACCCGAACTCTTGTATTTCACTCGCCGGGGAATCCCTACTAGAGATAAGCCTACCCGGTTTTCTTTCTTTCATTACGATGGGGCAACCCATTTAATGCTATGCCAACCCGAATACGGGACATGTTCAAGTATCATACAAGAATCACTATCAATTCTACAATTAATATCAAATAACACACATTCACACCTAACAAGTATCATACGAGTTTATTTAGCATACTTTTGCTCAGTTAACAGTTCATATCGTGAATTAGCCCCTTACCTCGCTTGTTCCTACTCGAGGCACTCCTAATTGTCCGAGTTGCGACTTCCGAAAGTTTCTCCGACAAGAACTGGGTAAAACAAGTTAAATACGTCAGAAATAGGCCTTTAAACTATCAAAAACGGGTCCAGAGCGTCAAAATTATCCAAAAACAAGTATCCAAAAATTTTTCGGCGACCGACGGCGGCGCGTGGCCGGAAAAGTCGACGGCGGCGGTGCGTGGCGTTGGAACTCACCGGCCCGTGGGCAACACGCACGGAGACAGAATCTAGCGCAACAGGAACGCATGATGCGCGCTGAGTGGTCGGAAACAGGCTCGGGAAAAATGCGCAGGTTCCGGCGACAAAGAGGCAGCCTCAGATTCGCTGGCCAATGCAAAGCTGGGGATTTGTGACGACGGCGGCGGCTGTTGGAGCACGTGCGGGACAAGAAAACAACGGCGCTGACGGCGTCAGAAATCAAGGCTTCTGATTGGGTGCGGCTTCCTCTCCCTTCGCGCCATTGGTCGACGCTGGCGGCAGCTGTTCCTGAGGCAACACCACCTGTCGGCGGCGCTGACACTGTCGGCAATAGGGAAAACACGGCAATGATTGGCTGCAGAAAGTGTCGGCGGCTGTCGGAAATTGTAGAAAATGAGAGAAAGGTAGTGGACGGCACTGAATTTGAGAAAACTAATGATAACCTAATGATTTTCCAACTTTTGTCCTTTTATATAAGGACAAAAAAGTTACAAGAAATTACAAAATTGCCCTTGAGCATAAAATTACTATTTTACCCCCAATTTCAAATTCCGACTTCGAAACCCTAGAATAAATTAAAAGAAATAAATGTTTTTAAACTCAAACACAAAACAAACAACTCGCGGAATTCCCGGTAAGCCAAAAAAAGTCAAACTAACCTCGAGACGAAACAGAAAAAGACGGGCTGTCACAAAACCACTCCCTGAGAACTTAAAATATGGTTACCTAACAGAGAAGGAAACTTCGCCAGTTATCATTTCCACTACTTTAGAACCTAAAATGAGGAAGTTGTTGCTAGACCTGTTGCAACAGCACAAGAAAGCAATAGGATGGACGCTTGCAGATATTGAAGGCATTAGCCCCTTTTTTTAGTGCATAATGTAAACCTGGAAGATATAGTAGATAGCCAGTGGAGTAACAAAGAAGATTAAATACTACAATGAAAGAAGTAGTAAAGAAAGAAATCATTAAGTGGTTAGATGCGAGAGTCATCTATCTAATTGTAGATAATAATTGGTTTAGTTATGTCCAATGTGTACTTAAGAAACTTGGTATGACAGTTTTTCGGAACAAGAAAAATGAGTTGATCCCTACTAGGACAGTCTGGAAAGTCTGTATAGATTAGAAAAAGTTGAACAAGGCCAGAAAGAAAGATTACTTCCATCTACCATATATTGATCAAATGTTAGATCACATTGCTGGTAAAAAATACTACTATTTTCTTGATGGGTACTTAGGGTACAATCAAATTATGATAGTTCCTAAGATCAAGAGAAGACAACCTTCACCTATCCTTATGGAATCTTTGCTTTTAGAAGAATGTTCTTTGGACTGTGCAATGCTCGAGCCACAATTCAAAGATGTATAATGGTGATATTCTCTAACACGATAGAGGATACTATGGAAGTTTTGTGAGTGATTTTATAGTATTTGGAAATTCTTTCAACAATTGCTTGAAAATCTAGAACAAGTGCTACATAGATGTGAATGAACTCACCTAGTTCTAAATTAGGAAAAATGCCATTTATGGTGAGTGAAGGTATTGTCCTAAGGCATCAAATTTCTAAACTAGGGATAGAGGTTGATAAAGCTAAAGTTGAATGTATTGAGAAATTAGAACATTTTAATATGGTTACATGAATTCTTAGTTTTTTAGACCATGTTAGGTTTTATAGACATTTCATAAAGAGGTTTTCTAAGATTTCCAAACCCTTATGTGAACTTCTTCAAGTCTACCAACCTTTTGTCTTTTCTGAAGTATGCTTAAGGGTATTCATTATCTTGAAAAGAGCTCTTATAATTGCACAAAGCATAATCACACCAGATTGGACAAAGCTCTTTGAGCTCATGTGTGATACTAGTGATAATGTTGTACGAGCAATTTTAAGGTAAAGAAAGGAGAAGTTGATTCAATAAATCTACTATGTGAGCAAAACATTAAACGATCTCAAATTAATTACACAACCATAGAGAAAGAACTATTGGCAGCGGTGTTCGCTTGGAGATATCAGATATTAATTAGTTAGATCTAAAATAATTATTTTTACAGACCATGCAACAATCAAATATCTCATGACCAAGTCAGATGCCAAACTGAGGTTAATCCGATGGATTTTATTCGTAAAGGTATTTGACATTGAATTAAAGAACAAGAATGAATGTGAAAATCTGGTCGTAAACCATTTGTCACGTCTTGAGCAATCAAAATGTGATGTCCCATGCATTCACATTCGTGATAGCTTTCTAGATGAGCAATTGCTAAATGTCATTGAAACACCAGGGTTTGTTGACATAGCAAATTATATGTGTAGTGGTATAAAATTATCTGATTTGTGAAAGAATCAAGTTAAACTCTTTTATCATGAATATAAAGATTATTTTTTGATGAAGCATATTTATATCAGTTATGCAATGATGTGATAATATGAAGATGTGTAAGAGAAGATGAAATGTTAGATACACTTATAACATGTCATACTTCACCTTATGGAGGTCATTTTGGTGGAGCAAGGTTGGCAGCAAAAATTTTCCAATTAGGATTATTTTGGCCAATTGTTTTCAAAGATGGTCATCAATATGCTAAGAGATGTAATGAGTGTTAGAGAAAGAGAAATATTGGTAAACAAAATGAAATGCCAATGTATTATATACTTGAAGTTGAACTCTTTGATGTATGGGGCATTGATTTCATGAGTTCATTTCCTCTTTCCTATGGCAACTTGTATATCTTGGTGGCTGTTGATTACGTATCTAAATGGATGAAAGTCATTGCTACTCCATTAAATGATGCAAATACTATCACATGGTTCCTCCATAAGTACATCTTTACATGCTACAGAGCACCCACATACATAATAAGTGATAAAGGTTCGCATTTTATCATTAGGTCAATGACTAGTGTTTTGCACAGGTATTAACATTAAACATCGTACTATAACACCCTACTATCCCTAAAAAAATGGTCAAGTTGAGATCTTCAATCGAGAAAGCAAAAGAATATTAGAAAAAGTAGTGCGACCTACGAGGAAAGACTGGTCCACCAGACTAGAGGATGCCAACTAGACATATAGGACCGCTTATAAAACTTCTTAAGGCATGTCCCCTTGTAGGATAGTATTTGGAAAAGTTTTCTATCTCCCATTAGAATTAGAATATAAAGTGTATTGGGCTCTAAAAATGCTAAATTTGAATTAGTAGGCAAGAGGGGCAAGTAGAAAATTACATCTGCTGGACCTTGAAGAGCATAGGAAAATGACCTATGAAAATGCAAAGATGTATAAAGAGAAGATGAAGAAATGGCACGACAAAAAAGATAATTCCTAAAACATTCATTCCAGGACAACAAGTTCTTCTCTACAATTCTAGGTTAAAGTTCTTCCTAGGGAAACTCAGATCCAAATGGAAATGACCATTTAGAGCTGTCAACATGCATAATAGTGAAGCAGTCAAGATCCAAGACATTTAGAAGGGCAACAAGTTTACGTTAAATGACCATAGACTCAAGCATTATTGGGGAAGAGATATTAAAAAAGAATGCATCTCCTAGTATTTGGTCAATAAATGAAGGCTAACTAAATGCGAGAGCATCTCCAATGCAGGTATATATCATATACATCTTACATTTTGCCCTGTTTAGTTGTATTTTATTTTGCTTTATGTTTATTCTTGCATTTATTTATTCCTACTAGTTAGGTTTATATGAAAAAAAAATATTTTGATGCAATGCGAAAAACATCAGTGGACCGCATTTGTTAATCATAAACCGAAACAGAATGCGGGGAACATTGTTTAGGGACTTCGTAAAACTCAAACCAGGAAGGATTAGCCATTAAAACAGAAGAGACACGTGTCAAACTAGTTGTTGCCCAATGTCTAGTCGACTCAAGTGCTCTACTTTTTAACTCTATTAAATGTGAAATTCGACCATTGGGGCAATGGTAATGTAATAACCATTGGCCACCTTTAAGGCAATGGTAATGTAATCAACATTATCGTTGGCCACCTACAACGACTATATCTCTGTATTTTGGCTATTTAAATCTAAAATTGAGTCCAATTTGATCTTAATACAACTTTGCTTACTCAATACATTCATACTTTCAAATATCTCTCAAATTCTCTATGATTTTATTCAAATTCTCCCAATCTTTCAAAAAGATCAATGGCATCTTCAACTAGATTACAAGACAAAGGAAAGTATGTTGCATCAAATGTACCTAGAAGAGAGGATCTCATTCCTGATGTGGAGTCTGAGGATGAGGTTTATGTTCCCCTAATTTAGAGAAGGAGTATAGGGATCACTCCATCTGCAGGACGCAACACAGATGCATGAAACATTCCTAGTGCCTCTAAACCAATGAATGTTATCCCACTTCAATCCATCCATCTTAACTAGCTCAAAGCATCTGTTCTTCAATCGATCAATTTTGGGAGCCAATCAGAACTGTTAGAAGAAGAGCCAATGGTGTAGGATTCATTAGGCGGCGACTATGCAATGCATGTATTTCCTAAAAATATTTGGCGAAACAGATCCTACGCTTCAGAAAAGAAATACACCTGGTGCATCCTCAATGTATGACACATTACTGAAGTCCACTACATCGGGTGGAGAGAAGAAGGATGAAGAAGAAGTAGAAGAAGAAGAGAAGATATATGAGATGGTTGCAACCATTCTTGAGAAAGTGCCCAGGCTTGAGCCTTTGTAAAGGGCAAAATTTGTCCTGGAGTATCAGGCCGAGAAAGAAGCAAATTTTGACTCAGAGGGGTAAGCCCACAAGGAGAAGACCTTGGAACGAACAAGGGAAGAGAAGGAAATGGAGGAAGTTGAGAGAAAAAGGAAGATAAAAGGGATAGCCTATTCTCTGAGTATGTATTGCGCATCCAAAAAAGAAGTACAATCGGGGATCAATTTAGTCTCAACAAAAGCAGATGAGAGATACATATCTCTCAAGAATTGAGCATTGCTTCAAGAGCACGAGTTTCCCAAGATTGGTTTACTAAGATGAGATTCTACGCAAGGCTAGAAGAAGAAGCAATGCCATATTGAGTTCGCGAATACTATGCACACATCAAAGATAAGAGAGCATACCACAGTCGAGTCTACGGAGTACCAATCGACTAGAGTGCATCGACATGAAATCAGGCGTTCGGACAACAATGCAACCCCAATGCAAAGTACAACGAATTGGTGGTCCAGTCGACACCAACATAGTCCAGAGTGCACATTGACATCATAGAACTACTATAGGCTGTTTGGAAGGTCACAACCGGATCAAGAGTGTTGTAGACTACATTTCTCAATGCAAAAGTACATTGTTCGTTAAACTTAGTGAAAACCAGTTTAATGCCAACCACTCATGATACATATGTGACTGGAATAAGATGACTGTTACTCTATGCTCTGCATGCGGAATTCAATATTGATCTAGGCCGCAACTTGGAGGCAGAGAACAAGCACTGCATCAACAAGAAGCAAGGCCCAATTTTCTTCTTCCATACAAATGCGCTCGTTTTCTTATGCCAAGAAGTGCAACCAACATCAACTAATACAATGTTAACACTTTGACCACTATATGAAATAGCCAAATCTAGAACAAGGGTGGTCATAGTTCGACAAAACTGATAGGTTTTGGTATTTAGAGAATAGGAATTATTATAAGGGTTTATGAGAAATTAGTTGGAGAGTTTATTAGGGAATATAATTATAAATAGAGAGTTTGTGTGAGAAAAAAGTATTAAAATATTGAGAGAATTCTTAGGGGCTTTAGAGAATTGTTCTTTACAGAATGAGAGGTTCCATGTCTTATTAAAACTTGTTTATCCTGTAGTTTCTTGGTTATTTAATATCTATCAAGATATTGGGTTCTATCAATTCATATAAGAGCCGATTTATTTCTGGCCATGGAGATCTTAGAGGAGTTCAAAAGTATTCGTTAGGAGATGAAGAGTACAAATGTTCGTGTGGCTAATGAAGCTTGGCAGCATTTCAAGTTTTTATTGATGTATGTTCAAGATGAGTAGAGGCAAGAGGCAAAAAAGGAAGGTGGAGTAAGAACAGAGTAAAAAAGAGTTTGAATTATTAAAGAAAAAGAAGAGATGAGAGGTTTTCCGAAGAAGAAAAAAAAGAAAAGAAAAGAGAAGCAGATCGAGATCGTTAAAGATAAAGAAACGAAGGAGAAATCAAAATTTAAGTTTGGTATACAATAAGTGAAATCTACAATGAGAAGGGAAGCATCGATGAAGAAGAAAAGTCAGAAGCTTCAATGTACAAAACCTAGTTCAAGTTGGATGAAGTTAAGAAGAGGAAAATACCTTGAAAGAGTGACAAAGAAGAAAGTAAAGATTTCAGCACTGAGATGAAACGATGGCGATTGTCTGCGACCAAGAGGAGAAAGCTTCATAAACTGTCGAAAAAGAGAAAGCGACATAGATAGGCGAAGAGAATAAATCATCGTGGATGTTTGAAGAAAAGCAAGCGCCATGGACGGTCGTAGAAAAGCAAATTCCATGGACGGTAGTGGAAGGAAGTTTCGTCATGGAAAATGAACACCAAGGTTGAAGACAAAGTTTACGTTGTGTTTTGGAAGGCAAGAATCACGTGTTCGCGAACACAAAAAAAAAAGAAAAGAAAAGTACCAATATTGTGATGAAGAAAAGGAGAAAACAATTAATGAAAAGGGTTTTAGGAAGCGTATATATATATATGGGTTGGTCAGAGAAATTTAAAAAAATAAGAAAGAGAAAATTATGGCTGCTTGATTTGGCTAGGGAAAACTTGAGCTTCTTAAAAGAGATTGGCAGGATCTACGGTAAATTTCTGTTTGGGTCCATTATGTATACAAAAGTTTATTGGGATATGATGGGTCAAAGATAAGACTTATTCCCCACATCGCTGGCCACCGTCAACACTTGTGTTGTCGCCACCGTTCACCGGCAACCACCGCCGCTACCGTGATTCCGGCCAGCGCTGCTGCTGCCGAAAAAACCCCTCTAATTCTCTTTTTAATTTTTGTAACCCACACCTGGAGGACAACGTGTCTTTTAGAGGTCAATAATGATAGGTTTGGATATTTAGTGAATATGGATTATTATAATAATCTATGAGCAATTAGTTTGAGAGTTTGTTCGAGAATATGATTATAAATTGAGAGGTTGTGTGAAGGAAATGTATCAAAATATTGAGAGAATTCTTAGTGGGCTTTAGAGAATTGTTCTCTAAAGAATGAGAGCTTCTCTTCTTTCTTATTAACTTTATTGACCAGATTCTCATCGTCCCATGCATTAGCATTGCATCCTTACATGGTATTTTTCATTTCTTTTTGCAATATTAGTTTTTTTTACAGTTTTTCTACAAATAAAGTTGATGATTAAGATCTTAGTAGTCCATTTACAAGATTTCAAATCCAATGACTAGTTGAAACTTGTTAGAATTGACTGTCATGAGCATTAATTAGTTGTTCATAAAATGTTGATTACCTTTACCTCAGCATTTAGTACAATTCTTAAAAATTTCTGAGCAAACCAAACATATTTAGTCTAGTAGAAATTTTTGGTCTTAGAAAAATTTTAGAACATCCCAAAAGCTTCAATCAGCTTAATCATTGGATAGAATAATACAATGACAATGCACCCAACATTGATACTGAAAGCTTAAAATATAATTTCTTCGTACTTAGAAACAATTACCAAGTTTGGGGAAATGAACTCACCTTCATTGAGGACAATGAAGAGTTTAAGTTTAGGGGTGATGGATACCTAGTTGAACTAAAATTTCAAGAAATTGATGCAATGAAAACAAAAACCAAAGAGTACAATGCAGAGTGTAGGATCGAAAGGCAACACTAGAGGGGGTGAATAAGGTTTGCTAACTTTTTTGTTCTTTTAAAATAATTTTATGATCTAAACTTTGTTAACTAAAAACACTCAATAAAGTAAATATGAGATGCAATAATGAAGTAGCGGAATATAAAAGTTGAGAGAAAGAGAGACACCAAAGTTTTTAAAGTGGTTCGAAAAATTCCTACTCCACCCATCAAGACTCCTTCTTGGGGATTCTATTGGCGATCCTCTTACGGGTGAGAACCAAACCTCCGCGACCCTCTTTTTTCTAGGCTAAAGAGAAATCTAAATCCTTTTCACAGGTTAAGGATTAAACCACTACTACTCTCTTTTTCTTAGGCGAAAGAGAAACTCAAATCCTTTTACTGGTTAAAGATTAAACCAACTTAGTTTTCTCACAACCAAGGTGTGCCCATACACCTTAATACAAATCCAAAAATAAATATTGAAAACAAACTTTACAAAATACCTCTTGAAGGCAAGATACACAAGTTTAGCGTTGGCAGCTTCTTCACAAATTTGTAATACGCCGATTCACTAATATGTGAAGTATTCAAAATTTTATGGGTTGTTTAGAATGAATATGTTGCTGTCTCTAATTCACAATTTTGAGAGAAGTGATTTATGGAAGAGAAGAAAAAAGGCGATCGTTGGATTTAGGGAAAAATGATCAACGGGTGAGATTTGATGAAGATAAGTTAAATTGTGGCCTTTAGATTTAGGGTAAATGTAATGGATGGATAAGATTGAGTAGAGATGAGATGGAAAGATATTTGGTGTGAAAGGAAACAATAAGAGAAGTAAAATCTCTTTTTTTCATTTGGCGAATTTTCCTTCCAAACTTCAAATGTCCATATCTTCCTCATTTTAGTTTGATTTGAACGATTCAAAATGCGTTGAAATCGTCTCTTCATTCTCTACATATTAAACCCTTCAAAACTCCAAAAATATCAGTAAACAAAATTCGAGTAATCATCAAAATATTAATTAATTAAAATTAATTAATTTTGAGATAATAGCCAAAAAGCCAACACGGAGGGTATTGTAGAAAAAACAAAATCAAGGTTGGTAGCCATGGTTTCTCAAAGTATTCCGCTACTTTAAGAAAATGCTTCAAATCGAAGATTGGCCGACTTGCTTTGATGACTTCTTTACCCAAGTGTGTCATTGTAAGAACTATGAAAAGACTTTGATTTGTTTCTTTTACTTTGGTGCGCCGCTCTGGTCAAGTATGCCATTCTAAGAACTACAAAAAATGAGCAACCTATAAGTATGAATGCTAGCCGAGAAGGGATGTGAGTAAACGCATAGAAAGCTCCTAAAGGATATTTGAGATTCCAAAAATGTGTGTGAGAATAAAAAACCCTAAGTATTTACTTTGGTCAAGCTTTTTGGATTTAAGTTTTAGAAAAGATGGTTCAAGTGTACGTTATCAATTGAATCAAGTAATACATATATACAAGTTATCTTCTCAAGAACTGATTGTTTTAGTCACATCATATTCTAGATTGGGTAGGTAAACAATCAAAGTTTGGGGTTAAATAATTTGTAATGCAGGTGCAGAATAATATTCCATGCAACAAGCATTGTCTTCAATCAACTAACATTAAGAGCAATACTGATAAGCTCCAACGTTGCTTGATTTAACAAAGCTAGAGTTCTTGTAGGACCTAGTAAGAAGTCACAAATATGGAAAAACTCAACACTTGATTCCAACCAAGAGTTCAGTTATAATGGTGGAAACTCTTAGATCACACTTAGAACCTATGATGGCCAGTCTTAGATCCTAAGAAAACTCACTCTATAATTAGTTTGATCAAGACTAATCAAATGAATTGATTTTACATTCAAACCTAAAGAAAGATTTGAAAAAAAAAACAACACCATGGGGTCAAGAAATCTAAAGTTTTGATATTAATATTCTGTCCAAAATGAGGTATTACAAGCCCTTTTTAAGGCTAAAATTTTGTGCAAGACTTGGAATACAAAAGGTCTAAAAAAGCTCTTAAATGCACTTAGTGGAAAATAAGACCTATAAAGCCAAAAGTCAATTGTACATTAATTGAGAGGCTTAAATACTAGACAAAAAGGTAGACGTGCTTTAAATACACCTAACAAACTCATCTAAAAGGTCTTTAGAAATTATGAGCACGTTTGACAAAATTTAAACTTAAAAAGTACCAAAATAAGAAATCTAGAAAAACTATTATTTTAAATTCTGCATTGTAATTAAAAATCTCTAAAATCTTCTTGTTTTTGCTTCTTGTACTTGCTCCTTCATGAGAATACAATAAGTCGTTGGTTGTATTCATATCATCCCCCTTTCTTTAATAGGATTTTTCCTCAAATCAAGATCTTCAATTCTAGGTTTGAATACCTTATGCTTGTTGCCATGGATGTACTTAGAATCAAATTTGAATTGTTTCCTTACAATGAATGAGCGGGCATTGTATTCGTTCTTGTTGCTAACTTTCTAAGTCTTTTGTTCAAGATGTTGTATAAGTTTCTTTGCCTCCTATAAGAAATCAAAAGAAACACTAGAGAAATATGTTTTGAGCTCACCCGTTAGGTATCAAGTTCCTTAATATAAAAGATTAAAAATATTTTTCTTTGTAAACAAAATCGATTTAACCTCACTTGCTCTTTCGCACAAGCTCACAACATTGACTTTTCTGACATTTTTCCTTATTGGCCATAAACTAATCTCATGCTTTTCTCTCTCACTCTCTTTTTTATCATTTTTTTTTAACAAATTCACATGCTTTTGTTTTGGCCTTGTGTGCATTTTCCCCTAACTCACACACATCAACATGAACATCATTTAATGTAGGTGTTACAAACGTAGAATTGTTACAAGAAAGAAATTCCTCACCATCTATTTCCTTTACAACTCATTAGCATGTGTTACAACTAAACCACTATGCATTTCATTTTGAATGATACAACTTTCTACTTCAACCATAGGCTGAGTTTTAACGCTAAAGTATCATTTTGCAATGAAATCTGAGTATTCAAAATTGGTTTGGGTTTAAAATACCTTATAGACTTTCTGTTGAGATGTGCTCTTCTTTCTTCCATATCTTCTCTCATCATTTTCAGCATATCTTGAAGGGATTTAATAATAACACTAACATCCACATGTGGCGCTTTTTCCAAAAAATGTGACATGTTGAAAATGAAAAAAAAAAAGAGACTTTTCCACACTTCTCACTATGTTTTCACTTAGAACACTCTTGTCTAATACTCAAAGGTAGGCTTTTGAAAAAAAAACTGTATATATAAGAGAGTAAAAAAAGAAAAGAAAATTGTAACAAAGTAAAAAGATATTTCACTTCTAGAGCCGGCCAAGGAATGTCGACCAATGCTCTGATACCAAATGATAAGCTCCAACGTTCCTTGATTTTACAAAGTTAGAGGTCCTTCTATGATCCTTCTAAAAACTCACAAATATGGAAAAACTCAAGGAAACTCTTAGATCACACTTAGAACCTATGATGATCACTCTTCGATCCTAACACAACTCACTACAAAATTAGTTTGATCAAAACTAATCCAATGAATTGATTTTACATTCAAACCTAAAGCAAGATTTGAAAAAAAAAAGACAACACCAAATGGGGTGAAGAAAACTCAAGTTTTGATATCAATATTCTGTCCAAAATGAGGTATTACAAGCCCTTTTCAATGCCAAAATTTTGTGCATGGCTTGGAATACAAAAGGTCTTAAAAAGCTCTTAAATGCACTTTGTGAAAAATAAGACCTATGAAGTCAAAAGTCAATTGTACATCAATTTAGAGGCTTAGATGCTAGACAAAAAGATAGTTGTGATTTAAATTTATCTAACAAACTCATATAAAAGGTCTTTAGCAATTATGGGCATGTTTGTTAAAATTTAAACTTAAAAAGTACCAAAATAAGAAATCTAGAAAAACTATTATTTAAAATTCTGCATTGTAATTAAAAATCTCTAAAATCTTCTTGTTTTTGCCTCTTGTACTTTCTCCTTCATGAGAATAATATAAGTCATTGGTTGGATTCCTATCAAATACTCACTATACTAAAACATGCATAGTAAATAAAATGATTGCTAGTAATATTCAATATATTAATAATAAGAATACTTAGATAATTAACTAAGACAATTGGTGTGGTAAGAAGCTAAGCTTATGTTGCACATCAATGCCTTTTCTCGAAGTACATTCATTTTTATTGCTATCCGCATAAAGTATGCTTTCAAGAAGAATGCTTTCAACATTTCGAATATAAAGGACATTGACCAAAAAAGTACAAATGGACATTTCACATAGCAAATGCATACAACACTCTATTTAATACTAAACAATAAGAATGTGAGGGACATCGATCAAAACAATACAACTAGAACATAATGTATGCATTCTACTAAACATAAAGTAAAAAGCATAAAAGTAAGTAACATCGAAAAACAATAACTTGCATTAAAAATAAAGGTTCATAACAATAAATAAGTTACATTGAATAAATAAAAATTTTGGACAAAATTAAACGTTATAAAATGAATAAAAGGAGAAATTTGGTGAATTAGGGAACCAGAGTTTCCCCCACCCCCAAACTTTAAGTCTTCATTGTCCTCAATAAAGGTTGGTTCCACCCTCAAACTTACAGTTTTTGAAGTTTGAAGAAATGATCGGGTTCAATCACTACAAGAACCAACACCTAAGGCTACGAAACTTTCCGTCCCCTTAAGTATAGAATTCTGCCGCCTTTGCCTATAACGATGCAAAATCTTCGTCGCCAGCCCCCGTGGCCTGAATTTCGTCGCCTTAATCTATAATGACGCACAAAGTTCTGCGTCGTCATTTTTGGTCACCATCGGCGACGGAAGAGGAGTGCGTCGTCGTAGGTCTCTAAGGCGACAGAGGGTTTTCGTCGCCTTTTTGATGTCTCTAAGGCGACAAAGTATGTTTCCGTCGCCTTAGATGTCTTCGGCGACAGATTTCATCTGTCTACTTAGGTGGTTCTGTTTTTTTTTTTTTTTTTTAATTGCTTATTTTGTTTGTTCTTCGGTTTTTTAAAAGGGAATATAACTTCAAAATTGAAAAAACACAAACAGAATTCAACACTGAAAATTCTAAAACATTAATAACGAAAATGAAAGTCATTCATTACATATTAAGAAAATGTTAATATAATGTTAATAACAAAGAAAAATAAATAAATAACGACCCTAACCTAAAAAGGGAGACCTATCCCTAAACGTCGAACGAGTCCTTTCTGTGTTGATCTGACGAACTCGAACTCATCGTATGTTTGCAATAAAGAAGAATTTGAATTAGAGTTTAAAACAACTTAAGAAATTCAATTGTAAAGAAAATCGCACAGCATAACAACGTATTTTCATGTTACTGAAAATAAAACCTGTCAAAAGCAATTCAATTCTTTTTAAATTGTGGCTAACTTTGCTGCAGGATAGCCACGACACATAATACAGATGAACGATGTTCGAATGATGGCTAACTTTGCTACAGGATAGCCATCATTCTTATGACTAATGTGAAAAAAATATTAAGTTAAATTCGTATGTTTTTGTACCTTTCACTGAGATGGTCCGGCACTGCCCCCGCCCCCGAACATCCTCTGCATTGCTCTAGTGTCGCGTTTATCCTTTCTTGGTTGGCCAATATCAGGACTTGGTTTTCGTTCAAGTCCTTGACCTTTTCCTTAAGCTGCATGTTCTCTAATAAGATCCTCTCAGTTTCATGATCTCGTTGAGAAGCACTAGTAGCTGAAGAGGAAGATGTTCTCCCTCTTTTCTCAGGGGGCAGGTACGTCGTGCCTCTTATGCCCTCTGCTCGCCTTCCTAACACAGTTTCACATATTGCTTCTTGTGTTAATGGGGTCCCTGCTACAGTGGATGATTCTCTTAATGCATCCATCATTTCCTACATAATAAAGAAGTAACTTTATGTTATTGGTGCCTATGGAAATAAAATTGCTTTAACTTAATAATTTAGTTCATAACTTACATATCTCTCCCTCGCCTCGTCATTAATCCATTCACCATTTGCATCCTTGTAATGAAATGCCTTGAACGCATCGACGAAACCAATGAGATCATGTCCAGCAGCGACTCTCTAAATTAGAAAATGATATATGTTATGAAGTTAATTTTGAAGAAATCAATTATGAACACCTATTAATAAGGAAACAATAGGTCTGTACCTCTTCGATAATAGATACGAAGAATATAGGTTCGGCTTGATGGTTGTATGGTAGAGTGGCTCTTGCTTTAACTCCCTGTTTGTGCTTGGCTTCCCATTGACGAGATGCCCACTTATTGCACAAGTAGTGCCAATCGTGGGGTCTATTCATTCACTCTTCCACTAGTTGTTTACTTAAAGAAAAGAAAAAAAAAAAGTTAACTTCATTTACTAAAAAGATTACATACTAATTAAAGTAGTGTACGGTGTAATAAGTATATAACGTACCAATAATGTGTGTATAAGGTGTATCGATGATCCTTCAACCGGGATTTCATCAAATCCTCGATTACATCACTTACGAGCTTATTATCCAAATCGAGGTCGAAGTGAGTCTGTCAAGGAGTGTAAACAGATGAAATTAGTATTAGTAAGTGCATTGAATACTTAAATATAAATGTAAGGATTCATTACCATGAGGTTTTGTTTAATGAACTCCTTTTCTGCAAGAGTGATTTGTGACCAATCAGCAGCCTTCACGGAAAAGGACTGTCTAACAAGTACTCCAACTTAGTTGCTTAATGCGTTGGTGTTCTTTCCAGCGGTCTTCTTGTTCTCTTCACTAAATTGTACTTTCAAACACCCCTCATTTGCGACCCGTTTGTTTAGATTTTCACCCTTTGACGGGTCTCGATATCGGGTAGTAGTATTGCTACTACTACCTACATCCAGAATATGAATTCTAAGATCAGAATCTTTTAACGTCATATATAAAACTTTATAACAATTTGATCTTACCTCTAGCCTTAGTACCTGCCTGCTTCCGTAGCGGCGGTCGCAGGTACGAAATCAACGTCCGTACTACCTTCGATCTCGTCGAAAACCGAGTCATTACTATAGCTCAATGTGTTAGGCATATTGATAACCTGCAAACTAAATTCAAACTTAAAACATAA
>JBBMEG010014782.1:0-29527 GCA_037832605.1 Cyclanthera cordifolia
AAATGCTTGTTCGAATGAGCCAATTGTTTCGGCTTAGTGGAAGTGTTTACTTTTTATATTTCAAAAAAAAAAAAAAAAAAAATTATAACTTACATTCTACATTTATTTCATGAATGTAAAACTATCATACATGAGTACAATTTTTCTTTAATTTTTATAAATTTAAAACAACTTTTTAAATTAATTGAAAAACTCATGAGATTATTTTAAATAACTTATTTGAAACATGTTTAATTTTCTGAGTCAATGTGACACCTTTAGTAAATTGAAAAATGCATGTTATTAGTAAAGCTTAAAGCCTTTACTAATAGAGAGGGATTTGTTGGTTCTTTAGTAAAATCACCCCTTTCATTTGTTGCTATAAAAGAGAGTTATTTAATAAGGATTTTTTTTTTTGAAAATTACGGACTAAAATTGAACATTTTGAAACTTTTAGGAATCCCAGTAGAATGAACTTGAAAGTCGAAGACCCAAAAAGAAAAAAAAAATGATATTAGTCTAGGGACAAAAATTAAAATTTTAAAAGTGTACGGAACAAAATAGAAAAAAAAAAAAAAAAAAACTTCAAAATCTAAGAACCAAAATAATATTTTAAACTATTTTATATTATATCACATTATTTAGAAAACTCATATACAATAGGAAAAAAAGAAAAAGAAATAAGAAAAGAAAAATAAAAAATAGTTATCAAAACAATTTTGTTTCTATTTCATGATTTTTTTTAAAAAAAAAAAAAAAAAGTTAATATCAAATGCGAGCTATTGCTCTTTTGACTTATCAAATATATTCTTATTTGTTATTTTAAGCTATTAACAAATAAAAAAAATTAATAAAAAAATATGAAATAGAAACGTTATCAAACGAGGCCGAAGTTTTTTGACATAAATGTAAATTGTAAATTTCAATATAAGGATGAATGGATTATTTTGATCAAAACATGATTTTTTTTTTTTTTTTTTTATAGAAATCGAAGTTTTTGCTTCACTATACTCGGGTAACTACGTCCGTCCCTAGGTTAAACACCGAGAGACATCAAAATAGAGATTACAAATTAATGTCACAAATAGGTCTCGAATCTGGGATGAGATCTTGAGGGAGCATACACCTTCAGAAGGTGACTTATTAATTTTATTTACCTGGTAACACCATTTTATTCTCTCATAATTATTTTCCATTCTCATCATACTTGTTATTTTATTTTTTTTCAAAATTATTTTAAACTCAAACCACAAATAATCATTATCGATCAATATAATTATTCTCTTCACTCAAAATACAAATAATCATTCTCTCGAAAAATTATTCCCACCAAACATTCTTGCTTCAAAATAATAAACATTTAAAAAAAAAAATAGAAAAATCATTTCCTCTCAGAAAAAAAAAAATCAATAAATAAAAAAAAAACGCACTATAAATAACATTGAGTTTCTAATTTGTTTGTTGTTCCCTTCCTCAGCATTTGAATCAATCATGTTCATTTTTGATCTTATAAACCCTAACGATTTTCTTGATGCAATATTCCTTCTTCTCAAACTCAATGCATCTGCAACAATGAAGTGCTCAAAAGAAATGCTTTCTCTATCAATCTCACAAACACACTCCAACCATGGCTACGTTCTAACTTTTCAAATGAACCCTAATTTCTTCAACAAATTCTATTCTGATCAAAACTCAACCACCCGAATTCGCATCAAACGCTTATTTGATATCATTATCGATTTGAAAGTTCTTAATTATTCTTGCTTTGCCTTTTCCTTCGAAGACTCTCTCCTTCGAGTTGATAAAATTTTCCTTACATTTCGATCTCGAGGTTAGTGTATATATTCATTGTTCTTGAATTTCTTTAAATATTTAAAGACAAAAATCTTTCAATTTCGATATATTGTTTGTAGAGAATAGGAAAATTCGCTCTCGTAAATTGAAATTTAAGAGAGTTTCGATCGACGACGATGAAGAGAAAGTTGAAGTTGGAACCTTTTTCTCACTTGATGATCAGCAGTTTGGACAGATTTTAACAACCTTTGATGGTCAATTGGGTAAATTGTATTACTATTTTTCATACTATTTTTCAAAGAAAATTGTTGTTATTGATCTTGAAATTGCACTCTTGAACTATGTTGCGTTGCGATTATTCGGTCGAAGTTTCATTGTCTCTTGAAATCTTAGTTAAAGTAGGGTAATAAAGTTGTATATTAATTTCGTATTAGGGTTTTATGTATAATTAGGAACATCGACCTTTTACGAGATCTCCCTATAGTATGATATATTCTCTATCTTGATCGTAAATCTATATGATTTTAATTTTTGGGTAAATTATAAATTTGGTCCCTATGATTTGAAGAATATTAGAGTTTAGTCCTTATGATTTAAAAATTCATACTTTAGTCTCTATAGTTTGGAGAGTAATATATAATTTAGTCTCTTTGAAATCTTATTCAAAGAAAATTGTTGTTATCATTGGAATATATATGACATTGAATTATGTTGTGTTACTATTATTCATTCCGAGTTTCGCTCTCTTTGGTGGAGATCTAGAGATTAGTCATTATTTTGAGCTATTATAAATGATACATTATTTTAAGTAAAATTGTAATAATAACTCGTTTTTAAAAAGAGGTTATAAAAGCTCATTTTTAATAAATTCATAAAAGTCTCAAACAAACGCTCCTAATTGAAATATATAATTATATTTTATATTTCATTTTTAGTTGTTTTATGTGTACTTTTTATTATCATAAGTTGTATTAGGGTTTCACGAATCTATGCTATTTAAATTCTTATATTCTTATTTTATAAATTAAAAAAAAAAAATTCCCCACTTTCAATAAATGTAGAGATAACACTGTGAACCACGTAATTTTGTGTGTTGTTTTTTTTTTTTTTTCGGGTATTTGATTCTTGTCTCTCGTTTACGACTTTCGTAACTCTCTCTGAATATTGTTGTCACAGCTTATGTTATCCTAACTAAATCACAAGTCAAATTCTTTTCAAAGGAAACAGATAAAGAGATCATCTTTATCCAAGAGGTTTTTTTTTTTTTTTTTTTTTTTTGATATAATTGTAAAATATTATTCGAACATTTTATTAAAATAATAAAATTTTTGATTTAATTTTGAGCAGGATAAAAAGTGCATGATCGAAGGGGTTGGAGAAGGAGATGAAATTGAATTCGAAATTACTCTTTTGCCCACTCATTTTTTTCGAAGTATAACGTTTGGAACAAAGAGAGTATGGTTTCACAAGACAGAAAATTGTCGTACTGCAATTGTTGTCCCTGTCGGATTGAATGCTAAGTTTACAGTTTACTACAATCAGGTGGATGAAATTATATGGGAAGAACAAATAATATAGAAGATATTAATGTTGAAAATTTGAGATTTATAATACCGAATCGATCAGTGGCGCAGTGGTTTCATTGTTTGGTGTTATTTTAGTTCAATCCATGTGTCACAGGTTTGATCATCTTAATCTAATGATCTTTTTTTAAATTACCTACGAAGAGGAGAGATTTTCAACGAAGAAAGACACTCTACGTTTTCCGCCGTCGGTCACCATGTGTCGCTGCTGGCACCACCAAGATTCGAGCACTAATTCTAATTGAAAATTATTATCGACGAATTGATTGAAAACTATCAACGGAATTAGTGATTAAAAGCTATGGATTGAACTACTGATTGAAGATTATGAGTTAAATACCGATTTTCAAGAATTGAACTCATGACGTGAATGTTTGTATAGATAACCACCAAATAATGAAATCGACGCGTCTCTGTTAATCTCGTTGCTTCTAAATTAAAATACTGAAAAAATGTCCAAAAAGGATATTTTCGTAATTATAGCTAAGAAATAGAGAGAGAAAAATAAGGGGTGGCTTTTTTTTTCTTTTGAAATAAATAGGTGTGGCTATACAAAATTGGAGACAATAGAGAAAAGTTGAAGAGTATTAATAATAATAATAAAAAAAAAAAGGTGAATATGTTTAAAAAATAATAATAAATGAATAAATAAATAAAAAATGTGAAAAAAAAGAGAGGTGTGTGATTGGCCACGACAGTACAGAAGGGCATTGGAAGCGTATTAGATATTTAAAATTCAGATGATAATGTAAGATAGAGAACCTAACCGCCCAAATTCAGCCAATAAAAAAATACATAGAAACTAAATACCTCCAAAATTCAATAAAAATAATACATTAAAATAATACTTAAGGTCAACAATAGAAGAACCAATATCTAATTTCATAATTTCTTGTCTTGTCAATCGAATTATTATTTTATTTATAAAGCTCCCTATTTAAATTTTGTTTTAGTGGGGTTTTTTTATGCAAAGAAAATTAGTTTAAAAAATCATGTGGGATTAAATTCACTAAATAATTCATGATTAACAATTACATTTTGTAAAAAAAAAAAAAAAAAAAAATTCTACAACTTTATAAATTTTAAAAGTATATTATATCTTATGTAAAAAAATTTTAAAAAAATGTCATGCACAAATTCTAATTAATGTCAAATGAACCAATCATACAAAAAAAAAAAAAAAAAAACTAACTTAATTCATTTATTGATGAAATTAAATATTCAATTATCTTCAAAATAGCAATTTTGAGGCTTCAGACTTTCTAAATATTACTCTCGGGTGGCGCAGTTGGTTGAAGACTTGGGCTAGATAGGTGTGCTCCCTTAGGATTTTAGGTTTGAAACATACCTGTGACAATAGTTTGTAGTCTCCGCTTTAAAGATATATTCTTTATCTTTAATAAATTTAATTGTAAAATTTTTTAAAGCCTTGAGAACCTTTAGATAGTGAGGACAACAAACTTTACCTAAAGGGTAATGTGAAAATGCAAACATTTATCGAGTAGATGCTAATGCATCATTGGTACCAACTGAGCTATACTCGTTTTTGCTTTTAGATGGTGTTGTTTGAATAATAATTATAAAAAGTAATATTTTATAAAAGAAAAGTTACTACAAATAACATTTTGTTCATTCACTAATTTTAATTCTTGTTAAAAAAACCATTCCTACTTGGTATATTTTTATTAGTTTTTCAAAAATTTTAATTTACTTTTTTTTTGTGGTGAATAAATTAAAGAACGGTTAGAAAAATGATCGAAAACTATCCACAAAACTTATTGAATAAGAAACATTTTGATCATTTTATATTGGTCGATTTCGTGTTATACACGAAATATTTTGAGAAATTTATAATACATGAATTTTTTTTTTTCTTATGAAAAATTCACATTATATTAACTTCATAAAATCTAAAAAAAAAACATGTTAAAGATTATTGATTAGAAACAAAATTTAAACGGTTGACATTAAAATAAGAAAGTGTCCAAAATCTTATAATATAATATTAGAAAACAGACTCCATTTTTCATTTATTCAGTTGAGGTTTATTAGAATAAAGTAAAAGGATGAGAAAGTTCTTGACCCATCATCGTGAGCAAACCCTTCAATTTCAGCGATTGACTTTGCCACCCGTAACAACATGAACGATTGGATTGGTTTGAATTAAATTGGATTGGATTGGATTGGATTAAACGATTCCTCAATCCCAAAGTTCAACAGAATTTGTTGATTTCATTTTCTCTTTTTCTCATACGAACTGAAATCTCTCATCTCTGTTCCATCAATTTCGACTTTCTGATTTTTCATTCTTCACCAGGGACGAGATTTCGAATCTTCAACAGAGATGATTTGTTCTAGTTTCTCTGTTTTGATTCGTTAAACATTTGTGTTGTTGTTGTTGTTGTTGTTGTTGTGTATTGATCCTTGTTTTTATGGGAACTCCACCAGCAGAGGAGCTTCTGAGGAAGATCCAAGAGCTGGAAGAAGGTCAAGCTCATCTCAAGAAAGAGATGTCCAAACTTCTTCTCTCTGGAACTACCGCCGATTCCAACTCCGACCGCCATCGTCATCACCATCAGCGTTCTCAGTCCATATCGCCTCAGCGCTCCAGATTCGCCACGGCTTGGAGGAGAGGCGCCGCTAATGGAGGTTTCGACAGCGCCGCCGCCGCCTGGAACAAAAGCTCATCCTCGTTTCGACATTTTTCTCCACTTCAGAGAGAGACTAGAACTCGTGAACCGTTAAATTCCACTGCTGGAGTTGGTACCGGCGGCTCTGGCCCCGCCGCCGTCAATTTCACCAACAAACAGTATCTCAATATCTTGCAGTCGATGGGACAGTCTGTTTATATTTTTGACCTAAATTATCGCATAATTTATTGGTACGCTGCTCATTTCCTGTTCTTCTCGTGACAATTTTTTCTATTTTTGGATTAGGTTGAATATTTCTTCTTATAGAATGCGCTTTTTAACTATCTTTGGAAAGTGAAATTGATTCTGAAAAATGTTAAATCTAAGTAGGAATCGAGCTGCTGAAACTGTGTATGGATATTCAGCGGCGGAAGCTCTTGGCCAGGACGCCGTTAAGCTTCTTGTTGATTCTGATGATTTTTCCATTGCAAATGATGTAATTGATCGCGTCATGGCTGGTGATAATTGGACTGGTCAATTCCCTGTAAAGAACAAGATGGGGCAAAAGTTTTTAGTTCTTGCCACTAACTCTCCGTTCTACGATGATGGCGCATTGGTTGGGATTATCTGCGTATCAAGCGATTCCCGGACGTTTCAAGAATTGAGGATTCCTTTAGCAGGAGGTTCGAAACAGAAGGATGCAGATTCGAGCATTGTTCGATCAAGAAGCGCAGTTTCAACTAAACTTGGTCTTGATCCTCAGCAGCCTCTTCAAGTGGCAATTGCTTCTAAGTTATCCAACCTGGTTAGTCTCTTAGTTCCGTTTTTCTGTGATTTGTTGTTGTGTGTGTTATCTTGATAGTTTGTTGCTCTGAGACAGGCATCAAAGGTTAGCAACAAAGTCAAGTCCAAAATTCGAACTGGAGAAAACAGCTCGGTTCGTGAAGGCGGAAATGTAGATGGTTATCATTCTGATCGTGGCTTTCCCGATGCAGCTCTTTGTGACCATAGAGAGGATGCAAATTCGAGTGGAGCTAGCACGCCTCGAGGAGATTCTACAGCTCATGGTGAGTTTTCCCAAGATGAGAAACTATCCGGAAAACTGGTGAGGGATTGTGGTGATGAGATTAAAGGAAAACCTACTATTCAGAAGATCTTATCGTCGAAAGCAGAAGAGTGGATTGCCAAGAAAGGCTTGTCGTGGCCGTGGAAAGGGACAGAGCAGGAAGGAGGATCTGAAGGAAGGACATGCCATTCTGTTCGGCCCGGGTTAGAAAATGATCAAGAAGCTGAACCACCTAATCGTAAGTGTTACTCATCATCTGGGAAACCAGAAAAACAGCAAAAGGATGGTCATCGAGCAGACAATAACGAGGCCTCGGGGTCCTCATCATCATTCAACGTTAATAGCTCTAGCAGTGCCAGTAGCAGTGGAAGTACCAGTACCAGTGCTGTGAACAAGGTTGACGCTGAAATAGATTGCTTGGATTATGAAATCTTGTGGGACGATCTTACTATTGGGGAGCAAATAGGACAAGGTAAAATGATTGTCTTTCAAATGAATGGTTCCATATGTTGTTACATTGCATAATCAACAAAATATAGCTACAAATTCAGATGTCACACCTATAATTTTACCGTTATCTTTCAGTTCTAACTCTCCATCTGTCTAAAGCGACACAATTCGGAAACTCATGAAACTGTTCTTTATGTTTTGTTCAATACTAGTACAAATCTCGATCTAATGCATGGCTTGCCATCATCTCGCCAGGTTCTTGTGGAACTGTCTATCATGGGCTGTGGTATGGATCAGTATGTTCACTTATCCTTTCATTGGTTCAATTATTCTATTTATCAACTGGGATTCTGAGTTTCTTTAGTTTCATTTTCATTGTTCAATCACATAGGAAATAGGAACTAATGAAGCACTAAACATAAAGGAATTAATGTAATATATCTATGTTTGAAAGATGATATGAACTGTTCTTGCAGGATGTTGCCATCAAAGTGTTTTCGAAACAAGAGTATTCAGATGATGTGATTCTCTCTTTCAGACAGGAGGCATGCTTACGGAGCCTTTCTTCACTCTTATGCTTCTTATAAAAAGTCTGCATGCTAACTTAAGACTTTTTGTTTATGAAGGTATCCCTGATGAAAAAGCTTAGGCACCCTAATATTCTTCTTTTTATGGGAGTTGTGACTTCACCTCACCGTCTCTGCATCGTCACGGAATTCCTTCCACGGTTCGTTCCTGACTACCATTCCTGGTTAAATTAGTTTGTTTCATGTTTCTAGAAGAAGCATTCTTCTGATTGATGTGTCTGGTACCTATAAAAACAGTGGAAGTTTGTTTCGTTTACTACAGAGGAGCACAAGCAAATTAGATTGGAGACGCCGTGTTCATATGGCTTTGGACATTGTGAGTATTTCCAGACATTCCACTATTCCTTTTGTTTTAGAGATGATTGTTGAACGCCAATAAACGCATATATTTCTATCAATATAAGTGTGTACTCATGATCAAAAAGTTAAAAGAGTTTGAATCCTCCATCCTAATTACTGATGAACATTAGTCTCCAAGGAATGACACGGTGGTTGAAGGCTTGGGTTTTGAAGATGTGCTCCTTCTAGGTCTCAAGTTTGAGACTCATCTGTGACATTAATTTGTAGACACTTCCCGTGTTTCCATTCCTTCATTGTCTCTTGGTGCCCGGCATAGGGACTAGCGTGATTGTCCTGGTTATAGTGGAGCAAAACTTCAATTTCTGGGTTAAAAAAAAAAAGACTAATGAACATGAATTAACTTTTACTAGGATAAAGGCAGTGTGTCCGAATCAAAATTTAATTGCTTGTCATGCACGCTAAACATCTTTCCTATCGTGAATTTCAACTAATTCTTGATATTTCCTATGAATCTTAAGTCATTTCACGGTTTTCATTGTTTGCATATATTGCTTTTAATAGGCACGGGGCATGAACTATCTCCATCGTTGCAATCCGCCTATCATTCACCGAGATTTAAAATCCTCAAACCTGTTAATTGATAAAAACTGGACTGTGAAGGTATGCTGTTATTTCTACCATTCTTCTTGTTTGAGTCAATATGCATGTGATACTTTCTAATATAATAGTACATTAGTACTCATGCAGGTCGGGGATTTTGGTCTATCTCGTCTAAAGCATGAGACTTATCTAACAACCAAGACCGGAAAGGGAACGGTAAGCCATTGAAATCTAGTGTTTCGGGCTTGTCGCAAACATTAATTACCCAGTTCATTTCCTTTGTGTAGCCTCAATGGATGGCACCTGAAGTTCTTCGTAACGAGCCTTCGGATGAGAAGTATGGTCTATTCTTTTTTGTTAGCTCGAACAAATTTCAAGCTTCGTTCTAATGAATTACGAAACTCTAAATACTGGGATTGTGATTGCAATATACAGGTCTGACATATACAGTTTTGGAGTCATATTGTGGGAGCTTGCAACCGAGAAAATCCCTTGGGAAAATCTCAATTCAATGCAGGTACTAAATTCTTTTCAAGTGATATCTAGAACTTATCTTCAATGTAAGAGACCATGTGCTTTAGGGATGTTTGGATTGAGTATTTAGAAATAGTATTTATTAAATACTACTATAAAACTACATCCAAACACACTTTTGACTGCAATTATTACTTCTAAATACTCAAAATAAACTCTCATTCTATAAACTAATTCTAAAGACTCATAAAAACTATATCCAAACATCCGAACAGAAAGTTCTTCCATTTCACCATTCCAAGCAACAGCAAGTTTCTTGTGTTTGTTTTTTATCACTTGTGGATAATGTTATGGCATTGCATATTTGACAATTTTAAGAATACTACGTAGGTAATTGGTGCTGTTGGATTCATGAACCAACGACTTGAAATCCCCAAAGACGTGGATCCACAATTGGCTTCTATAATTGAAAGCTGTTGGCACAGGTACACCAACTCATGTTTACTTATAGTCTCTTAATAAATGGTAAACTTTTTCGATCTTGGTTGATCATTCCTTCGTCTATGGCTAACAAGAACATAACTCAGCTGGCCTATAACTTATAACTTGGAGGTCATATGTTCAAATCCATTGAATTATGTCATTCATATTTCTGTTAGAAAATGACACTAAAAATAGAAACACGAGTAATAAAAAAAACAAAACGATTATTAAACAAGTTTGTTAATGTTTTAATGTTTTAATGATTCTGTGCTTTCATTGCATGATAACAACAGCGAACCTGCAAACCGGCCATCGTTCCAGGCTCTGATAGAAAAGCTGAAAGAACTGCAAAGGAAATTTGCTAGTCAATTACAAGCAGCTCGTTCTGGTGGTGATAATAACAACTCTGAAAAGGAAATCTAAAATCAACAATTCTTTTTGGGGTTTATTTTTGTACTCTCTTTTTTTTCCATCATACATATTGTCAATTGAAGAAGCCAATACAAAACAAAATCAAAGCTTTTCAACTGGTTCATTTGGTGTGGCCATAGCCAAAGACAAAGTGAGCAAGGAAAAAGACTTCTCAGAATGGTAGTGTCTCATAATCAACTGAACCAAGCATTGTGGTGGTGGGTTCCCCTTTCCTTTTCTTTTTTTTTTTTTTTTTTTTGGTTTTTTTTTTTATAAGTGAAGTGTCATAATAATGATAATAAAGGACTGATTTTTCTTTTTTGAGGTCGGTAGTGGTGTTTGATTGTGTTTGTTCAAATGTCACCATT
The DNA here is from genome assembly GCA_037832605.1 of Cyclanthera cordifolia. NCBI lineage: Eukaryota > Viridiplantae > Streptophyta > Magnoliopsida > Cucurbitales > Cucurbitaceae > Cyclanthera > Cyclanthera cordifolia. Next base: position 10,726 of record JBBMEG010014782.1, read on the forward strand.
TTGTGTAAATGGGTTTCGAACCACTTGTCAAAAAGTTGTATAATTATGAAATTTATTTGGTAGGTTAAATTGTGAAACGTACGCCTTGTCATTATCATCATCGTATATGGTTCAATTGGTAATTTGACAAAATGACATCAATTTTTTATTTAATTTGATTTTGATGCTATTGTATCCTTAAAGATCTAGGGTAAACATCTCTATTGAGTTGGTTTGTTGGCTTGATTTGGTTCTGTGTTGAGCCGGTAAGGTCGGGTTAGGCCGAGGCGATCACGACCAAGCCAATTGTGGATCGAAACATGGTCGACGAGTTTAAGGTTCTCCTGTTTTCGACCATGAGTCCAACAATGTTGTCGCACCTTTAGAGGAGGAGGTGCATATCTATGAAGCAGAGAGGAGGAAGAGAGAGTTTGAAAGAAATGGGCTTTAGATTGATTATACATATTATTTGCAATAAATAAATCTAGCACCTCTCTAGTTTTTATTTTTTTTTTTTTTAAATTAGGAAATCGAAACTTGGCTCCATTATATATAAGGTAACCATGCATGTTCCTAGGCCAGGCACCGAGAGATATCGAAAGAATGAAGATACGACATGTGTCTACAAATTAATATCACATGTTGATCTCAAATATGAGACCTTGAGTAGAGCACATTTTCAAACTCAAGTTTTAGTGCACCACGACATCTCCTAAGGACCTTAGCACCTCCCTATTTAGAAATGTGTTCATATGATATTCAAATAAAATATATTAACATTAAATGAGCCAAAATGAGCATAGTTCAATCGATAATTGAATGTAAGAATGACCCGAGGTCTATAGTTCAAATCTCCAATCCCATCTACTCAAATAAATAAAAAATCACATTAAATCATCTCAATTAAAAAATACATCAATATAGATATTGAATCTCTTGAGATTTAGCTTAATTAGAGTTGTGCCTGGTTGAATGCTTGAAACAAAGCAACCTATGCTTCAATTAAATACAATTCTAAATTTGAAAATTACATATATTATTTGGCCAAATTAAAGTCAATCATCAATTCTTCAACGTCTTTTCATCTCGAAAGCAACCATTTATAGGGCAATTGGTCAAGGGTATGTACCAATCCCGTGAACATATACACCGAACAGGTTATTTAGCCATCACCAAATGTATAAAAACGGATGGGGATGGATTAGAAGGTAAGAACCATAGACATTGTGGCACCAGATACACACGACATGGACAGGTAAGACACTACACTCTTTGAAAATGTAGATATAGATACATTGGAAATTCGAACTCATAATATCTAATTCTTTTCCTATTTATGGAAAAAAAATGAAAATGATTTTTTTTTTTTATTAAAGAACAAGACCTCATTATTCTTAAGGATGTGTTTGGTTTTGGTAATAAAAGAGTAGAGCGGAGAAGAGTGAAGGGTTAATGGTATTTGAATACTTATTTGATGATTAACGTTAGCCGTGGTTAAATAAAAAAATGAAGATTGATGTTATCAGTGGTTAAATAATTAATAATATGTTTGATGTGAAGTTTGATAGAGAATTTGATGATTGATTATAATAATAAATACAAAGTCTCCCTCAAAACTGTGAAGATAACATTAACTCTGAACATGAAATCTCGTTAAGTCTAACAAAATTAGTAATCAATTTGTTCCAGTTCTAAGGAAAAATGCAGAAAAACAAAGGAGTAATTGCAGAATTAGATACCTGTTGAACACGAGTTGACGATCTTCATCGCGATCATTGAGCTAATCTCGAACTCCTTGCTCTGTTGCTGCATTTCCTTCCGATCTATCACCATTTCCACCGTCCATTTTTTATTTGCAGATCGTTCGGCTCAAGAACGAACAATGTAACAGTAATGCTGCGGTTTGTGACGAGAGTCGATAGAATTTGGTATGCTTCTGCTGAGAAGCCTAAACAAATCGCCGACGGGAAGGTGCTGTTCAAACCCTCGATTTCAACCCGAGCAAGCCCAATAAAAGCCCAGCTCATAATACGAGCCCTAACTCAGTGGCCCATTAGAAATGAAATATTATTTAGAGTAAAAGAAGAAATTGGTGTAAAGTAATAATTTAAACTTATTTTGAATAGTTTCATAAAACTCTCAAACAAACACTCCAAAGTACAAATAACCACGAGTTCATAAAAATAGTCGATAGCTTCACCAACTACCCAACTCAAATGGTATAATTTATGTTTGATTATATTTCTTTTGGTAATTAGATCGATGATTAGCTAGATTGATTTTTTATTATTTTTATTCATTTCAATTCAATTTAAATGATGAATTATAAATTTAGTCTCTATAGTTTCATGAAAATTAGAATTTAGTTCCTATGGTTTGAAAAGCTAGACTTTAGTCCCTGGTTTGGAGAAATATAAAATTTAGTTCCTATAATTTGGAAATATATATAATTTAATCCCTATGATTTAAAGAAATAGAATTTAGTCCATATGATATGATGAAATCTAAAAAATAGCTTAGGTTAATTACTTATCTCACACTTTCATCATTAAACACAAAAATAAATAACTTCTACGTATTTTATTTGCCAACAATTACGAATGGATTAAATTTTAAATTTTCAAACTATAAGGATTAAATTGTATATTTTTGCAAATCATAGGAATTAAAGTCTAGATTTTTAAACTATATTGACTAAATTCTAGCTTTCGTCAAACATATGATTAAATTTATAATTTCCATAATTTTAAATTAAGAATAATACTTATGTATATGTGTGAGATTAATTGATGAGCTTAAGTACAAAATAACCACCTGCTTAGTTGTTGGAGTTATAGCCAAAAGAACAGTAGCTCAATCACATTAGTAAATGCCGAAGAACAATGAGGTCACAGGTTCGAATCTCTCCACCCTGATTAATGAAATCTCATTAAGCTCAAACGGGTATTCGGTAACTATCCGATTCAAGAATAAATGAATACACAAGAGGCATCATCTTAAGTGGATCGGTTGAGATCCAATTATTGCCTCATATTAGAAAAGTGAGAAAATATCATAACATTTATAAGACGGGTTGACTATTCTTCTCATGCTAATTGATTTTAAGATAAATATTCACGTCATCTAATAATAACTCGTTGTGTTTCTATTTCAATGTGAAATTTTGTGTTCACATTTGTTTAATTACAAAGACTCTTAAATCAAACTCAATAACTAAAATTGATAAAGTTTAGAAACATAAACGAACACAAAGAATAATCTCGTACCTGTATTTGTTTGTTTGTTTTTTTTTAGAAAGATATTAATTAAAACCACTCTTCTAGAATTTGTGTTCGTTTGTTCGTATTTTGGTGATAAATAATAATTATTAACAGTAATTAATTCAACTTATTGACTATTAGTATTAATTTTCAAATAAATTTTAATTCTTATATAATTAAATAATTGCTTCAATTACCATTTAAGTTTGAATTCGCTTTTTTATAATAGGGTAAAATACTATTTTTGTCTCATTATTTTCATTTTTTTTTCATTTACTTCTTGAACTTTCAAATGTTTAATTTTAATTTCTGAACTTTGAATTTTATTCTATTTTAATCTTTAAACTTTCAAAAGTCTAATTTTAGTCCTTAAATTTTTTCAGTTTCAATCTCTGACTTTTGAAAAAAACTTAAACTTGATCTTAAATTTTCTTTTGTTTATTTTCCTTTAATAAAATTATTATCTTCTTGTATAACTTTTAAAAATGTCATCACATTTTCATTTATGATTTTATTAAAATTACTAATATTATTAAACCAAATTTGATTAATATTTACTTTACATTTATTACAGCGACAAATTTTAAGTTGTTTTAAAAGTTTAAAACTTAGATTTAAACTTTAAAAAGTTAGAAATTAAAATAAAACAAAATTTAAAATTTAAAATTCAAGAATTAAAATTGAATTTTCAAAAATTTAGCTCATGTTTGATAATATTTTAGTCTTTCGTTTTTTATTTTTGATAATATTTTAATTTCATTATATTAATATCTACATTTTACTTATGTTTTTAAAAACAAAACAAAAATTTGAAAGTTAAAAAAAAAACTCCATACATAATGAATTTAAGTAAATATAAACTTAAATTTTAAAAACGAAAAATCAAACAATAATTCCATATTATTTTAAAAATCAAAATAAAATAACGATGAATATTAAAAAAACAAAATAATATTTAACCCAAAAAATAAATTAAAATTAGATTCTTACTTATTTCATGCATATTGAGAAAGGACGAACAAGTTTTCGACACATACTTTGTTTGTCACAGAGAATAAACTCTTTTTTGTCACATCCCCTTCTTTATCGTAAAAAAGGCACTTTCTGCGCCACTCTCTTATAATATTATTTATTCAACTATTTATTATTTTAGATTTTTTTTTCTTTATTATTCTAAAAAAAAAAAAAAAATACAAGCTAAAATTACTTTTAATATTTTAAAATACATTAAACTTTACCAGCTAAATACATTTTGTAAGATTTTATATTTAACCGCTTAAATACATTTTGTGTAATTAAATTCAATATTCAGTGAAAGGAAAGATTTATATGTACTACAGATATATTTAATTAAAATATAATATATATCCATTATATAAATACTATATGGATTAGGGTATATATTAGAAATAAAAATCATAATATAAAAATCTCTATGGATTAGGGTATATGTTAGAAATAAAAATCATATACCATTTTTTTAGATTTAGTATTTGAATTTTAGTAATTATTTATGATATTTGTTTGATATTATTTGTGATTTGTTCATAAATTTACGAGATTTGATATTTAATGTATTATATATATGTAACAATTTAGTTAAAAAAATTAAAGAATTTAGGTGTTCTCAAAACTATCATGGTATCAGAATTATGTCTTCCCTAAATTTAAAATTAAAAGTAAATTTAGGGCACGTTTGGCTACGCCGAGAAGGGAAGTGAAAGAGAGGAAAGTATTAATAAATATGTGTTCGCGGTGTAGGATTGGAAAATGATAAAAGTTGATACGATGGGATTAAAATTATTTTTTTATATAAAAATATTGAACATAATTAATTAATATGTACAGTTGATTAGAAAAGAGAAATATAAAAAAATATTAGACACACGTTAAATTATGATAGATTAGTGTAATTCATCCTAACCGAGCACCCCTTGTATGAATATTCATTCTCAATTTATCAAACATTAAAAAAAAAAAATCCTCATTTTGTTCAAAACATTTGAAAAATTATGTGTTTCAATTAATAACTTTAAAAAAAAAAATATATATATATATAATAAAAACATGTTTAAAATAATAGAAAATGAAGGAAATATATTATTTTTGATAGTTTGACCACAAAAAAAAAAAAAATTGAAACATGTTTGACCCACTAAATCATATTATATTAATAATTTTAATTTATTTGTTTATAACCTAAAAGTTAATTAAAATAAAATGCAAAATAAAAGTATACGTGCGAGAGAAGTACAGATTGAGTCAGCTTAGCCTGTGGTGGAAAAGGGTACGGTTGTAATTAAAAGAAGTTGAACGTGTCTTTCTTCGACAGGACCCCATATATATTTTTATTTAAAAAGAGGTCCTTCAATTGGCTCTGAAACTCGTAGATCTGCTTTTTATTTTTCGAAATTTTATTTTAATTTCTCCTATTTGCAACTTTATACCTATAAATTAAATAAAACCAAAATCCATATTTATTCATTTCTTCATTATAAAGATTTTATAATATGTGGTCGACAAGATCGTAATAGTTCAATTTCACACGTCTAGCCGTTGGATAATGTCGAATACTAAAGCTCGAAGTGTATGATGTTTAATGTTAAAATAACATTATAAACTTAGTTTTATGTTTTATTTTATTTTGGTTATTAAATTTTTAAAAATTCTAATTTTACTCGTAGATTTTAACGGGTGTTTGGATTGATATTTTAAGAGTATTTAGTATTATGATTTAGAATGAGAATTTATTTTGAGTATTTAAAAGTAATGATTGAACTCAAAAATTTGTTTCAATATAATTTTTAAGGTACTTAAAATTAGTATTTAGAATGCGAATTTATTTTGAGTATATAAGTAATAATTGCAGTCAAAATTTTTGACGTAATTTTTAAAAGTATTTAGAATGAAAATTTATTTTAAATATTTATAACTAATAATTAACCATCAAAAGTTTGTTTGAATGTAGTTTTTAAAAATATTTAAAATTAGTATTTAGAATGATTTTGAATATTTAAAAATAATGATTGCAATCAATAGTTCGTTTTAATGTAGTTTTTTTAATGAGTATTTAGTATACACTAATTTGAAATATTCTTTCAAAATCTCATACCAAACACCATAAGGAGGTGATTTAATAAATAAATGTATAAATCGATTAGAAATGAAAAATTATTTTGAATAATATTAAAAGAGAAATTGTGATAATAACTCGTTTGGATGAAATGTTTAAAGAGTTATTATAAAATCATATTTCTAATCGCTCTATAAAACAGAAACTAAAAGTCTCAAGTTTTTATTTTTATTTTAAAATTAAAATTTTCAAATATTAAATTTTAGCCATAAAAAAAATGATCTCGTAATTTAAAATTAATATAAATTAAATTGATTAGTAATTGTTTATAATTTTAATACAAGTTTAAAGGAAAAAGTAAAACAAAATTTAAAAGTGGAGCGACAAAAATATAACAAACAACAAATTCTTGAAAGTTAAAAAAAAAAAAAAAAAAATCAAAAGATAAGATACAAAATAATATTTTTTTTTAGCAATTCTAATTTATCAATTATTATTGTTGAATCAAAGACGAATTATAATAAATGTTGATGCTGTATTTTACCCAACTTGATTAAACACCCTCAATATATCGTAAATAATCTTATATATATAGAGATGATGTTTCTTTTTTGGAAATTCTTTTTTGGAAATTCTTTTTTCTAATTTGAAAATGTCAATGTGAGAAATTTTTATGGTCACGTTTGGCTATATTGAAAAGGACAGAATAATTATTTGTTTTGATGTATAATTGAGAAGAGATAAAAGTTGATGTGATGAGACTCACATTGTTTTTTTATATATAAAAAAAATGAAGATAAATAATATATGGTTTATTGAAAAAGAAAAATTAAAAATAAAATAAAAAAACAAAAATGATGCATTGGACTACGTAGTGAGTTAGGATTAATTAATGCAACCTGCCTTAATCCATCATAACTCGACACTCAAACACGCTCTAATTCAGTAAACTATTTTTTTGTTGCTATTAGTTTTGAAATAAAAGTGCTTATTACTTAATATTATTTTATGACTTTAAGCAGATAATTTGATCGCGTAATAATTCAATTTTTGGATAAAATTTCATATTTTATTATATTGATTGACACTCTATTTATTATATTTACTTGTCTATGAAATTAGAATTTTAATAAATAAAAAGTATATATCTCGTATTGCTTGTCTTTTCTTTCTTTTGTTATGGAAAATTGTGTGTGTGTGTGTGTGTTTTTTTTTACAAAACAAGAACCATTCATTCAAACATCAACCAAACTCAAACAATCATCCTTCAATAAAGGGGTCAAAATTAGGAAGAGATCCTCTATCAAAAAAGAAAGATTATCTCCATAAAGGATGTAGAAGAAACTGAGCTAAAGTAACAAGCAGAACGTTGCTTGGCCAGGCAATCAACAACCATATTACATCTCTATTACGATGGGAGAACTTAACAAACTAATGTCAGAAACTGAAACCTTAATACCGACAACAAAATTGCTAAACTCAGACATATTTGAAGAAACATTAACAATAGAATGGATAACTGTAATAGAGTCATATTCCACCAGAATAAAGGGAGTCGTAGGATCTTAGCATCAATAAAAGATTTGAGCCTATCCCTGATGATCATCTGAAGCCCCTCTAGAAATTTAACAATTAAATTCCTTAAACCGATCTTCAACTAGCAAGCTTCATAGCACCTCTCCAATCACGAACAATTCTACCAAGACAAAAGAGAAAGTGCAACATCAGGATTCAGCTTCCACCATCCAACAGAGGATCATTCCATTTGGCTTCATCCAAACTCAAACCAACATGGACCGTCACAGGGGAACTTGCACCAACCAAGCAATAAGCATTAATATTTCTCTCAATAAATCCAGGGAGCTTATAGAACTCTTTGGGTATATTATTATTGATAACAAGATTTCTAAAGTTTCATAAACTCCACATAATAATAAGAGCCATATCTCGGTCTTTCAACGCAACACGAGAAAACATGTCTCAAAATTCAATATCACTCTTAGTCGATCTGAATAACCGGTTAAAATCAGTAAACCCAAGGAAATTTACAATTTTTCAAGATGTGCAAATTAGTCTCTCTACCCTTTTATCACACATAGGAAAAACAACATTAATGCCCACACATCTCTTATAAATATTACTTCTAGACATAACCATGTTAGCTAAAGACTCCACACCCCAATCTTAACCCTAGATGGAACTTCCGCATTCCAAAGATTGTTTCACAAAGAGCAGCCCCACTTATAATTTGAAAAAGGTTTGACCATTCATCAGATTAATACCAAAGTGATAAACATTTTTTATCGTGAAAATATATCATTAGAATTACGATTCCACATTATTTCATCTCCATCATCGAAACCACTCAGCGGGGTATTTAAGATCACAAAATTAGCATATCTTACACATAAAAATTTATTAACCATGTCAACATAACATTTTTTACACCAAACGATTATCCCGACCATCTCGGACCCTATTGACAAAAGGATTCCCAGGTCTACGAATTCAGGGATCATTACCCATAAAAATTCTATAACCATTATCCACCTTCAATCTAAAATCTGTTTTCAAAGAAATCTCTCCCCCAAATAATATTACACCAAACAAAAGACATATTATTACCTAGATGAGCTTTCATAAAGTCGCCATTTTTAATTTTTACCTTTGTTCTAAAAAAATTTCATTCTACTAATCAAAAAATAATAATTTTCTTGAGTAATATAATATTTATCATGTTTTTACTTCATTTTTTACATTCTAATTGATTTTTTTCATCAAATTTAAATACCAACACTTTTTTTCTTTCTTATTTATATATTTGGTTCGGTTTCATTTTTTATTGATTCTTCTATCCAGAAATAAAATCGAATCGATAAATTTCGATTTTCAAAACATCAAACCGAACGATTCAATATCATTCTAAAAAACCGATCCGATTTTGTTGGTTTCCGATTTGTTCATTCACCACTACTTAGTTGCACTAATAGCCTAGCAGACTAATCAGTTTGTTCCAAAAAAAAATACACCTAATCTAATGCCGTCTAAGTAAACCTCTAAAGAAAAAGTTGCACGTGATATCTTTAAATTAGATTCGATTTACTTTTAGGCCATTTCAAAAAAAAAAAAAAAAAAAAAAAAAAAAAAAAAAAAAACCCCTTTTCCAAAAATTAAAAATTAAATAAAAGTATACCATTTTTCTGCTATTTTGTAATTCGACCCCTAATTATTAATTTTCTTCAATTAAAAACCCAATCCTTAAAAACAATAAAAAACAATCCTAAAAAAAACTCACCCGTGATTCTTTCACACCATAAATAGATACCCCATTGAAACAATTGAATTGAGCTTTCCCGTCCAATTCAAAAATAAAAAAAAAAATAATTAAAAAGCCACGCTCTCAAAACGACAAATCCACCGTCGTTTTAAAACCAATCTTCTCATCTCACACCAATTCCGCCAAACACCCCCCCCAACTAAAACAAAATGGCTTCAACTCCGCTCATCAACACCCACGACGGCGGCGACCACCACCAACACGCCGCCGCCGCCGCGAGCGACGGCGCCGAACCAGAAAAACCGCCGCGGTTCCAACGATTCGACATCGTAACGGACCATTCCGATCACCATTACGCGGTATCGAACTCGTTCGGAAACTGCATTGGAACGGACGTCTCGAAGAAGATCATGAGAGAATGGAAGATTCTGGAGAAAAATCTTCCGGAATCGATTTTCGTCCGTACATACGAATCGCGAATCGATCTGTTGCGAGCGGTGATCGTCGGTCCGGCCGGAACTCCGTATCACGACGGATTGTTCTTCTTCGACCTAGCTTTCAGTTCTGATTATCCAATCAGTCCGCCCAAAGTTTATTACCATTCGTACGGACTTCGATTGAACCCTAATTTGTACGACGATGGCTACGTTTGCTTGAGTTTGATCAATACATGGGATGGAAAAGAGGAAGAGCGTTGGAATCCTGCCATTTCTACTGTTCTTCAGATTCTGGTATTCATAAATTTTTTTAAATATGTCTGAACTTTTTATTTTCATGAACTTAAAATCTAAAATCATATACATAATATATAACAAATTTTTAAAGAATATATATAATAATATGGGAAAAATAATTTTTAGTGCTTTAAAGTGGAGTGTCCATTAGGTCTTCAAAATCAAACACTCATTACTTTTAAAATTTTAGTTTTTTATTTTATTTTATATTTTGAGCATACGTTTATAGTTGGTTATATATATATTTTACAAAATTTGAGTTATGTTCGAGGAAAGAGAATGAAAATGATTGTCTTAAGTGATGACGCAGTCGGTTGAAAGATTTGAGTTCGAGAGGTGTCTCCCTCAAGATTTTATGCTTGAAACATATATGTGCCAATAGTTTGTAGTACCTACTTTTGTTATGTATTCCCGTGTTGAGCCTAAGGACGGACATAGTTACCCGGGTATAGTGTGAAATATCTATCTCAAAAAAAAAATTATGAGAAGACAAGAATTAGGGGAAGAATAGAAAATAAAATAGTCACGGAGAGAATGAGATAAAAATAATGATTATTTTAGACATTTTATGTGAAATGAATGGTTATTTAAAAAATAAAGTAATTATATTGATGCGAATAAAAAATAGTTTTGATAAAAATTTAAAATTGTTAGAATAGATTAATGTTATTAAGATAAAATAATTTTGATAGCTCAAAAATAATTTTAATTTTGACTACTTGATTTTCATGTTAGAGACACCTCCTTAGTGTAGATAGAAAATTATAACTCATTTATATTAACTTTTCAAAAATATTTAATGTATAATAAAAATATAAGATATTTAACTTAAAACAGTATCAATTTCCCATTGTAACCTCCTCTCAAGTTTTTTTTTTTTTTTTTTTTTTTTTTAATATAAATTGGGGAGGAGAACAACAAGCCTTACATGGAGGGCGTATAATACTCTCAAATAAGAGCTAAAAAAAAAACTAAAGTTTGTGTCTATTAATTCATCATATTTTTATTTTTATTTTTTAAATATTGACATCTATATAATATTTTTTTTATACTCATAACAAAAATTCTTCAATAATATATTAAAATTTAACATTAATCAACAGAGAAAAAAAATATTGATCTAATTATTATCATATTTTTTAAAGAAATATTTAGACCATGTATCTACATTGAAACCTATTACTGAACTTTAATTTGAACTACATTTTGTTATTCTTAAACCAAAAAGTAAAAAAATAAAATTAAAGAAAAAAAATAAACGTTATCCAAACTAAACATCAATAATTATGGTTAAAATATAGTTAAAATATTTTTAATTACTATGTTTATATTGTCGGAAGACTAAAATCAAATATTATTGAAAGGTAAACCAAATACTAAATCACTAAAGTTGAATATAAGTGTGTGATTTTCAAAGATATAAATCAAATATAAAATAAAATAAATTATAAATTTGGTTTCGAAGAAAATTAGAGCTTCGTTTCTATAGTTTAAAAATATAGACATTAATCTCTATGGTTTATAAAATTCTATAATTTAAAAAAAATTAGAATTAGTCTTATAATTTGAAAAATCTAAGAAATAGTTTATGTTGTTCGTAAATGTTGGTGAATAAAATAGATAGAAATTAGTTACTTTTTTGTTTAATAATGAGAGTGTGAGATTATTAATTGATTGAACAAATATTCATATGTCATAAGTCACGTCTACGTACTTAATTCGCACAGTATTTATAAATAATATGAACCATTTTTTTAACTTTTATCAAATTATAAGAACTATATATATATATATATTCTCTCTTTTTTTTTACCGTATAATTTACCTATAAAGTAATAATCTTGCAAAAAAAATAAAAAAAATAAACCTCAGCGTCATCAACGTACACCTAATAATGTTTATGAGGCTATGGATTCGAATGTTTTGGCTCACTCGCTTGAGTTGGATGCAACTCGATGAAATACCAGTTTAAATATTTTGTACCCTTAGGTTTGGTTTTCGGAATATTTGGGGTTAATGGTCTGGAGTTAAAAAAATAAAAAACAATATTGTGTTGAATATATTTATTACTAATAGGTGTCGATTCAAGCGTTGGTGTTAAACGAGAAGCCATACTTCAACGAGCCAGGGCTACAAGAAGAGAGAGGGGAAGAGGAAGGGGAGATTTACTCAGAGGCATACAACAAAGAAGCGTACCTATTCTGCTGCAAGATGACGATCAAGCTCATCCAAAATCCGGCGAGAAATTTCGAGGAATTCGTCAGAGATTTCTACCGCCGGCGAGGGGACGAAATTCTGGCGGCTTGCAAGGCGTATGCGGAGGGCCGAATTAGGGTTGGGAGATTCAACCAAATTGAATTCGAAAATCGTATTCAAATTAACATTTCTGACATTTTCAAGCGGTTGATGCATAACACGCATCGGGATCTCCAACAGCAATTCTCTGCTCTTCTCTCTATTACCTAACTAATCACTCTACCGTTACCCCTACTCGTTACGTTCCTGATTATTTTGTATGTTTCTTTTTTTTTTTTTTTAATTTTATTTTATTATGTCAATTGTTTTTTTTTATATATATATACTTTGTCGACTATAGTCTAAATGCAGTTAGTGATGGATGTAGTTAATCTAGCTTAATTTGTATTTGTCTCCGACCGATAGCGCAATTGGTTGATGACTTGAGTTCTTAAGGTATATACTTCCTTCAAAATTTTAGGTTTGAGATTTATCTCTAACTTTAATTTGTATTTGGTTTTCTTCATGTATTGAAATAATTAGATCAAACCCTATTTCATAACTTTCATAATTTGTATTTGGTTCCCCGTCCCGTTCGGATCGGGTCCCCGAGTCCACGAAGGAAAAATGAACAACCCTAATAGTAACTTAAATGTTTCATCATGCACGGCAAAATTATGAAAATATTTACTGTATTGCATATGAGTTTTAGTAATTCCTCGTTTGAATGTAATAATTTGGCAGTTAATAGCTGGTTTAGTTTATAGATTTGATAAAAGATTGCAGATAATATTTTGTTTGGATGTACTAATTAATGAATCATTAATGTGAAGGGTTAGAAATTAATGACTTCAAGCAAATGATTAATTTGAATTGTTAGAAATTTGTGATTATTTTAAGTTATTTATTTACAGTATTTTAGTGATATTGTAACACTACAATGTTGTTAGAGTCATCCAATCTCTTTTTGTATTGAAAAAAAAACACTTTATTTATGTTATCAATACAAATATTTACATTTCTTCTCTTCGTGCAATAGACGTGCAAACGGGTTAACTCATGTATTGTTTCGTTTAGTTGCTATGATAAAAGGCCATTCACAAGTTATGAAAAATGTTCGTGAAGAAGTATGAAGATCATATTTAAAAGGCCTATCGACATCCCCTAATGTGGGTGATTTGAACTTCAATTATGTTTAATTTTGATTTTCTGTTCTTGTAAAAAAGAAAAAAAAGAAAAAAAAAAAAAGCAAAGGTTTTCGAATCCTCATTGAACGTCCTACTATACGTGCAACCAAACGAGCAGTGAAATAAAACGGGAAGTGGAGCAATTAATCAGTGTATCCAAACACCCTTCGATACACACGAAGTTCTAAACAAACATCTATATAAGCGTTTTGTTCGTAAATTGAGGGCCTCACAGTCTTTGCGCTCTTCGTTCTCTTTCCCTTCCATTACATTTTTATCTTCAATCTCAGATCTCTCTGTAACTCTTTCCAAACCAAAAGAAAATGTTCTCCATTGCCGGATCTTCGATTTCCATGCCTTCTCTCACCGCCTCTTTCAAGCACTGCCAGGTTAATCGCTTTCTATCTTTCTTTTTAGTCCATTTCTAGGGCTATCTGTTGTAAATTCAAGCTACTTTTTACTTTGAACTTTGTAAATTTGGTTCTGTGATTCTTTAGATTTTATTTTTTCTTTCATTTACTAAGTAGTCTTTTCAGGGTCCAATTTGTTTTTTTTTGTGAAGGTTGGGGAAACTATATGTTTGTTCTCTGCGATTAAAGTTGCCGAAAGATTTTTATTCGTATTGAACGACTTAATTTTGAAATTCTTCAGGATTTTACTCGATTGGTTAACATTACTCGGAATTTTGAGCATGGATGATAGATCTGATCATTTTTATTCAACGCTCTTAAGTTTTGCAGTTGGATTCGATTGTAGAAACATGTTTTATTTGCATAATATTGGGGAATGTTATCTAATTTTCATATTTAGTTTGTTGTCTGGTTTTTAATGCTTATGCTGGAATTTTCTTGCAGGTGTCTAGCGGCAGGATCTCAGGTTTGAAATTAGTTTCAGCGCCTTCAGGCAGGGCCAGTTTTCCCTTGAGAAGGAGCTACATGCAGAGAAGCCTTCAGGTTTGCTGTGCGGTAAGGGTTCTTCTGCTGTACTTTTCGTAGTTTAGTTAAGTTTTTCTTCCTTGGGTTTATGATACTGAGAATTTGTGCTTTTTTTTTACTCGATTTAGTTGTTTTTATCATCTTGTAATTTTTCCTGCATTTCATTGGCACGCATTGTTTTGAATTTAGTTTATTGCTCGTAGTTCTTCCTGAAATTGTTGCAATGTATTGACTAGTAATCAATCCACTCAAATAAATGACATATACCATGGAATTATGGTTCTGTATTTGCTTGCACTACCTTCGTATGGTTGTTATTGCCTGGGATTTTTGTTCTACTTCTATAGGTTATGTTTGTGGAAGATGTCGAAGAAAATGCTAGTAATTCATTAATGAGATTATATATATATAGATGATAATGGCTAGAACAAGTCTGCTTATAGATAGCTGCTGTTGTTTGATTTAGCTATTTTCATCATCACATTTCCGTTGGTTCCACTTATTTAAACTAGAAGAATCCACGTCCATACCATGAAAATGCATTGTCTTGAGAAAGAACACTAATGTTTTGGCCTTGGTGTTTGCCATATTTTGTGTTTATGGTTGGAGTCTCGGTTGAGCTTCCCACTATTTCCCCACTTTTCCGATGTGAGCTAATAGCGAGATCTTCAACACGCATCCTCAAGTTGGTTCCTATTTTTATTTTACCGAATGCCAGTTTGAGTTTATGGGCTCTGGTACCAAATTAGATAGTGTGGACATCCATCTCAAAATCAATTGGCGTTGAGATGGATTCCCACACTATCCCTACCCTTGTGTTTCAATGGAGGAATGGTTTTTGTTTCTTTCATGCATATGATAATAATATTAGTGATTACATTGAACTTGTGAAACTCTTGGACAGGCAAAACCAGAGACCATGGATAAGGTTGTTGGAATCGTGATGAAACAGCTTGCTTTACCTGAAGGTTCTGTGGTCAATGGACAATCAAAGTTTACTGAGCTCGGAGCTGATTCTCTTGATACGGTAACAAATTCATAACCTTGCATGTTAACTTGAGCGAAATTCTTTTGAATAAATTTATCAATTCATCAGTAGAAGCCTCTGCAAGTGAATTAATTCATAAATTCTTCATTTGGGTGCTGTTTGATTCCGTTTTCCTTTTATCATTTTTGGTAGTGTAACAATTAACCTCTTAAACTTTAAATTGTCCAATCACCCCCTTAAAATTTGATAAGTGTTGCTTTTAACTCCCTTTTACTAAAATTGAAGGATTTTCACATGTGCGGTGAGGGTAGGCTGTCCTGCAATTATTTTTTTGCATTGTTTTACTCTATTGCGAGTTAAAAACCTACACTAAGAAAAATAAAATTCCATCCTCACAAATTCTGTGATATAAGGTGTTCATTATTCTCTTGAAAAACGAACAATCCACATTGAAATCAAGCTTCTAAAATCTAGTCATTGCAAGGTCGACAATCCACAAACTCATACCAGCCTTTCTCGGCAATAAAGAGGAAAAAAAAGAAAGCTATCTAATTAAAAAAAAACATATAAACATTGATGGCTTGGATGGAAATAGCTTCAATCCTCAATACACACTTAGTCCCAAGCATCAAGTTCGAAATTTACTCTAAAAAAAAGTTCAAAATTCACTCTCACGCAAGAGTTTTCGGCCAGAGGAAACCATAACCAACACCCTATCTTCACAATGCAAGAACCCGGCTAACTCCAAGCCTCACCCTAACTCAAACCAAACCTCTTTGGCGCACACCCTTCTCACGAACTTCAAACCCAAAACCATATCTGTTAGAATCAGAAATGAATGAATCGAATGAATCCAGCTGATTACCATCTGTTTAGCTTTTATTACCCTTTACAGCCAATTCAATTGTACACCTGCTTCCTGCAGAAATGGAATGATCTAATCAAGTTTATTTTGCATTATTCTTGTCTATGTATCTATTAGTAATATGGAGCTCCAGTATTAGACACCTATCTTAATATATTGGCGGTGAGGATGTACATTTTAAAAAAGACTTTGAACTTCATAACAACGATTTGGCTGATAGAAAAAACCCTTCTTACTAGTGTATTTAGAACTGGTAATGAGCATTGGATTTGTGGGGATGGAATTTTATTTTTCATTGTAGATTTTTAAGGGGCGATGGAATAAAAAATTATATATGACAAGTCTATTTTCACCGCACCACACGTGAAAATCTAATACTTATTGAAGTTGGAGGTGGTTACTCAAATTTTTCAAAACACCAAAAAGGGTTTTCAAGACTTGAAAAGTTATTTCAAACTGGCTTTAGATTTAATTCAACACATTTGAGGTTAGCTTGAAGGTCGTTTAAAAAGCCTCCGTGTTCTTAAAGGGTGGTGCAATAGTCGAAACTTGGATTTAGAAGGTGTGCTTCCTTCAAAGTTTTTGTTTTTGAGACTCACCTGTGATATTCATTTGTAGACACCTCTTGTATTTTCAGTCTTTCAGTGTTTCTCGATGTTTGACTTAGGAGCTGGTGTGGTTAATCGAGTATTGTGGAACGAAGTTTCGATTTCTCAATTTTCAAAAAATAAAAAAAGTTTTGATGTTTGGAGAAGTGTATTTGTTTGTTTGATTTTGATTAGGAATTGAATTGAGATATGTGTGTGTGTTTGTATGTAGGTCGAGATAGTGATGGGATTGGAAGAGGAATTTGGTATCAGCGTGGAAGAAGAGAGTGCTCAAAGCATAACCACCGTCCAAGAGGCTGCCGATCTCATTGAGAACCTCATTTCTGAGGAAAAGTAATTAAAAAAAAAGAAGTTCGATTTTCATTTTAGATGTCTCTATCATCAAGTATGTAGAACCACTATGCACGAAAACCGAAAGCCTTGCCTGAGAATTTTGAATTGCTTCCATCTTTCTAGAAGAACGTCGGGTTATTTTCCAAGGGTTTAAAAACATAGAATTTTCACAAAACTAGAAATTAGTTCTTTTAAGTTTGAAAAAAAATAATATAAATTTAGTATCTAATGTTTTAAGTAGTCTATGTTTGTCAATCACATGTGAATGAAGTATTGGATTTAAAATTATTGAGTTTAGGACTATATTCTAGTTGAGAATTGGAAGATGCAATTTTAAAACTCTAATTTTCTTGAAATCTTATAAATCAAATTTATAATTTATCAATAATTTAATCACTAAATATTTTTTATCTCAAATTTGAAGCTGTTTAACAGAGATTTTTTTTTTTTTTTTTTTAATAGTTTCAATTAGCTCATGGATTTATTTATTATTATTTTTTTTGTGGAGAAATGAACCTCTCTAGTTTTGACTTTTCCCATGAGGATAATGAACATCTAGTTTTGAATACTTAGTTTTAAGTTCAAGTTCTCACCTACATTTTCCCTTTTAAAAGCAGATTTTCAAAATTGGCTTTATTTTGTTTAATATAGTTTGCAATTTCGCATACTTAGTTTTAAGTTTAATACCAAACATAGGCAGTTTAAAAATTACGTTTACTTTGTTACGTAGGATTTTGGATTCCATAATCTATTAAATTCATTAACGTTCTAAATAAAATAGTTTTTGATGTATATTTTGTGAAATAGTGATTTAATTTATTTTAAGAATTTTAAACATTTCAGTTTTTATTTTCTAAAGTATAGATCTAAATAGGTTTTTTTTAGAACAACAAAAGAGAATTTGAGAGACTCAAACTATTGATCGAATAGATGTTATGACATCACTAGTATCAATTGAGCTAGACTTTGCCATTTTAAATAGATTTAGTTAATCTCTCCAATAGAGTTTTTGATTCTCTCTCTCTCTATAAATATAAATAAATAGATAAATATATATATATATATATATATATATATATATATATAATATTTGTTTTTTAATTTTAAAATAGACTTCCAATTTATGACCTTACAACTAAAAATTAAGAATGAACAAAAAAACTAAAAATTAAAAAGAAAATAAGATACTATCTCAAAAAATTAAAAAAAAAAAAAGAAGAAGAAAATAAGATAGCAAAACAACCAATATAGTTTTTTTTTTTTTTTTTTTTTTTTTTTTTTTTTTTTTTTTTTTTTTTTTTTTTTTTTTTTTTTTTTTTTTCTTTTTT
>JBBMEG010014812.1:0-29504 GCA_037832605.1 Cyclanthera cordifolia
CCAAAATGTATGCAAATATACATTTTTGTTAATATTGACATAGTTTAATGAACAAAATATTAATTATTTTCCTAAAGCTTATAAAGTTCGATTTCCAATTTCCGCATCTTATGAATTATGAATGAGAAAAAAAAAAACTTCAATTTTCTTGAATTGAAATTGAAATAATAAAAAATTGAAGCATTCATGTAGATAATTTATAAATATTTAAGAAAAGTATGTAAGGAATGAAGAAGGGATATATTGGCTGTTCCCTTCTCGAGGGGACAAGATCAACGAAGACACAACAAAGTGGCGACGTGTCTTCTTTCAATTATTGTACATTTTATTATTTTATCTTGTTTTAAAAAATAAATATAGGAAATTGACCACTTATAAGTTTATCCAACTTAGTTATTAATTATGATAATTGATCGAATACACCGGTTGTAATACAAGCTATGTTTATGAATATAATAAATCATATGTGAATTGATCTTTCATAATGTTCATTAACTATGACAAGGTTTGTTGTTCATTCATCCTGTAATGATCATTTGTTTCACGTTAAAAAATAAAAAAAATTTAACGCATTTTTAAGATAGGTGATCATTTTTGCATACATTAGTCTATTAACTCTCTCTCTCACTATATATATATATATTTTTTTTTTTTTGTGTAACGTAAAGGAATTGAAGAAACTCAAAATTATTGTGGATACTAAGACATCACTAATGTCAGCAGAACTATTATAACTTTGACCATAACTCACTTTATATTTATATAACCATTCATTTCTAACCATTCAATTTAAATAATTTATTTATAATCTCTCAAAAGAATCACTCATTTCTAAACACATTAAAAAGAGGTATTGTTTGTAATCACTTTACAAAAACTATCATTCAAACGAGTTATTAACCACAAGTCTTGTACAAATAACTACATTCAAATGAGCTATTAGTAAAACTCAAATTTTTAATCACTTAAAATAGTTTGTCATTTATAATCACTTTATAATTATACATCCAAACTCCCTTCTACATAATCTCTCAAAGAACAAGAAAGGTCTATCGTGGAACCTACACTTCAGAAGAAGTTTGGCGATGATGAGATTGAAGAGTGGACTGCTGCTCTTTCATCCTTTTTGCCCCTCTTCCTCCCTACAACAAATGAAGATCGTTGGATTTGGGAGTTGGAAAGCCATGGCTTATTCTCCACAAGCTCTCTCACCAAAAAGCTTGCATCTTCTGCCCTGCTAGATAACAAAGACTTGTACAAATTGCTTTGGAGAGCGAAGTTCCCCATGAAGGTCCAAATTTTCTTATGAGAGACTAGCCATAGTCGACTTGACACTAATGACGCGTATATATGAAGTGTCCTTGGGCAGCCTTGTCACTTAACTGGTGTGTTAATTGTCAATGCGATACCGAAGATCATAACCACCTCTTTCGAGCGTGCTCCTTAGCTTCATCTAGTTGGACTTGAACACTCTATCTGCTTTTGATTGGTACACCCCTCTGCCTTAAAGCTCTATTGACTTGTTGATTTACCTTAATTAAGTGTGGGCTGTGGACATCCATTCAAAGATGATGTGGCCATTCTATGGCATAACTTCCTTCTTGCGGCCTTTTAGAAGATTTGGTTGACTTGAAACGAAAATCTCTTCGAAGATAAGGAAACCCTTCACTACTACTCTATCTCTCATTTAGCCTTATTTTGGAGCAAAAGGTCCCACCTATTTGTTATTATAGATTTAGTTATTTAGCATTGTTTCTTGTAAATGTTGTCACCCCTTTCGTAACTCTTTCATATATCAACGAAAAATCTAGCTTTCTAAAAAAAAAGCAGAGAGAAAAAATAGGATCTCCCTGTCGAATACCCCTAAATGGGATAAGCTCACCTCTAGGCCAACCGTTTATCCGTTTATAATGATGGAGTAATTGTAATTATAATGATATAAGTCCTTGATCTAAACATAAAGTAGAAAAATGAAACTATCCATTTATCAAATGAAAGATCAAAAGGACTACAATTTATCCTTCAATAGAGAAAAATTCAAGAATAGAGATATTGACGTCAACTTGAACATGACTCCACAAGTGTCAAGTTCAAGCCTAAATTTGAGTGAAGGGCGTACACTTCAGGGCATCTAGTAGGGATGCCACTCCACATCTCTTACCACAATATACACAAAAAGGAAAAAGAAAAAGCCAGTTCAAGCAAAAGTTGATACAATATATACAAAATAAGCATATTAAAACTTAAGACGCGAGTTAAAAGACCTTTGCTAAGATCGTTGGGTGTACATTGATGTCGTTGACCTACTGTCTTTTGGATGTATATTCACACCTATGTTTCGAAAGATACTAGTATTGTATTATAACTTCATATAATTGTTAGGAGGGCGTCCACAAATCTCAAATAAATAGAGAGCTAATACCAATTTCACGGATCAAACACGTGACACTGATGTTGAACTGAAATAACAAGAAACAATCAAATCACTGCGCCACGGGTGCATTATGTAAATGAGAATTTATTAATATTACATTAACATATAAATATTACTTTTTTTTTTTTTGTTATATAACTTTTTTTTTTCTTTTTACAAAATATTAACTTATTTTAACTTTTCACAATACACCAATTTACTATTTAAGACATTATCACTTTTCACACTACACCCATTTACTATTTAAGACATTATCCCTTTCAAATAAATTGAGAAATAGACAATGGAAAACTAGATAAATCAAATAATAAAATATTAGGTCACTAATTTTTTAACATTTTTTAAAGATTGGTTAAAATTATTTTTAAAAGAACATAACAATATATTTAACAATATATTTGTAGATCGGCTTTGGTGTAAAACCCTAAAATCCAATAGACAAACTCTATTCACCTTCTTTCTTCTTCTTAGTCGAACCAAACGCACCTCACCCTCAGTTTTAGTTTTGTTTTTCGCTCGTCCTGCGTCTCCG
The DNA here is from genome assembly GCA_037832605.1 of Cyclanthera cordifolia. Lineage (NCBI taxonomy): Eukaryota > Viridiplantae > Streptophyta > Magnoliopsida > Cucurbitales > Cucurbitaceae > Cyclanthera > Cyclanthera cordifolia. The sequence goes on from JBBMEG010014812.1 coordinate 2,967, forward strand.
AGAGACGTCAAAGATCGGGTGAATTGAGCACCTGTACGCCATTCGTCCTCGCCGGAATCACCACGCCATCGTCGGAGTTTGAACGCGAGTTGAAGATGCAAGATGCAAACGCCATGTCCGCGAACTAGCTCCTGCCGAAACTCCAGACGCGGACGAGTGACCGACATAAGACCCGGGGATCACTGGGGATCGTTTACTTTTCGTAGCACCAGAATACGGACAGCACCACTTGAGTTTGGTTCCTCTTGAACCCTTTATTGTTCGTGAATCTTGGGTAAACTAGTTAACGAAACCCCATCTTAAGTTTCTTAGCTATCTTAGTATATTAAACATGGAGTAGCAAATTGAATTGGGTGGTCTGCTTTTAGGTTCTTAAAACAAATAAATTAATCTTGAAGCGAGGCGGGGATTGGAAATCAAATACCCGTTGTGTTGAATATAGGGCTAGGTCATTTAAACAAGGAAAACTCTCTTTCAAGTACGTGGCAAACATGTGATTAATTTTGCTTATTATTTTTTTTTTTTGAGAATAATTTTGCTTAATATAGTCATATGTGGTTGCTTAATATAGATTTTATGGAATTAAACATAATTCTTTAATTAAATTGGCTGAGCTCATTCAAAATATAAGATGGTTGGATAGGATCGAGTTAAGTGAGTTGAAGTTAAAGAGTTTTTGGTATTGGTCGTTGATTAAATTAGTTTTAAAAATACCCACTTAGTTATTTTGATTGAGTAGTTGAACTAGAGTTTGATCGTTGATTGTTTTATTGTTAGTTGTAATGATTCAATTGGTTAAGCTTGCCTCAAAGATCTTAAGGATCTGGAATGGATTAAGAGAATTTAAGTGTTGGTGATTGAGGATGTGAATTTATGAGGATTAAGCTAGTATTGATGCGGTATAATCGTTTATGATGGGTTGGGCAGTTTATAATTGAGATTATTATATTTGAATAACGGACTTGTAGTCCATGCAACAGTTGAACACATATACTATTGGACTTGTTGGTTATGCAAAATTGATACTTCTACTTCTGATTCCTCAAGGATGATCAATAGCCCAAATGCTTGCTAGAGTTGTACTTATATTTGAATTACGGACTTGTAGACCATGCAAAATTGATACTTATACTTCTGGTTCCTCAAGGATGATCAATATCCCAAACTTGCTGGTTCCAATGGGAGGGCCAACTTATTTATTTAGGTTAGATATTTGCTAGGGTTAATCTTATTGTTCATTTATTTGTACTATTAGATGCTTGCTAGAGTTTCTTACTATTTACTACCTCTGCTTATTTTTGTTTGTATTGCTAATGTATGTGTGCGGATGCAAGTGGTGGGTTATGGTTATGGGAAGATTCTCATTCATTTATTCATTCCTCATATCGACGAAATCATTATCTTATTTTCTTATTTGCGTTTATCATGTGTTTTCTTTCATCAGTTTATTTCTATATGTTTTCCTTCTCAATTAGAATTTGGAAGTCATGCTCATTCTCTACTTTATTGAACTACAATTTTGTCTTAAGTTTAGCTTTAGTTGTAAATATAGTTTGCTTTAATTAGATTTTTATTATATTATTCTTCCTGCAACATTTACTTTTCAGGTGTTAATGGAGATTTAGAGGCAGCCTGTTAATTATTTGCAAATGGACGCGGAACGGTCATCCGTACCTGAACATGATGAGATAAATGGCCATGATTTCTCTCGAGGAAAAGATCGTGGGGAAGGACATGATGCCTTTGGTTATAGTGGGGCAGAGAAGTCAAGCAAGCATCGAAGTGAGGATCATCGAAAGAGTAGCCGAGGGGGGGAAAAAGACCATAGAAGTAAAGATCGAGACCGATCTAAGAGACGCAACGATGATGCATCAAAAGAAAAAGGGAAGGAGGTGAAAGATTCAGAAAGGGACCGAGTTCATAGTAGGGAAAGGAGGAAAGAAGATAGAGACGAGCATGAAAAAGATAGGAGCAGGGGTAGTAAAGCTAAAGACAAAGATTATGATAGAGAGATTTCTAAGGAGAAAGAATATGAGAAAGAGAGAGAGAGAAAGAATCGAGGAAAAGATAAAGAGCGTGAGAGGGAGAGAGAGTTGGAGAAGGATGTTAGAGGACAAGACAAAGAGAGGGGAAAGGATAAAGATCGGGATAGGAAGAGGAAAGAGAAGGAGAAGGACAAGGACCGGTCTAATGAAAATGAAAAGGATAGGGGGAGAGAGAAACGCAGAGATCAAGAGGGGGAGATAAGCAATAGAAACATTGACAAGGACAGAGGAAAAGAGAAAATTTTGGAAGATGATAGGAAATCATATCAAAACAAGGAGAAATCACAAGATAAAGAAGCAATTGACAGCAAAAATGACGAGGAAAGAGTTGACTGGATTTCTAATGAGGATAAGGATTATATGCTAGAAAGTGATGATGAGAATGACAAGGACCGAGATGTTGTTGATCAAGTTCAAGGGAATGTTGTCCAACATTTGAGAGGTCAAGAAAAATCTGATGGCTCGAGAGCTGGAGCTCAGTCTTCTTCAGGCATGCTTGAGGAGCGCATTCGAACGTGAGTTGATACTTATCCCTTTTCTTTCTATAAATATGTTTTTTTGTGTGCCTGTAAATGCATTTGAATATCAACTTTTCAACTTGTTGAATTATGTTAAATCATCAATCAACCCAAGCGCTTAAGCTCGTGGGGTGGGTTAAATTTAATATATTTATCAACACTTTTCACTCGAGGGCTTAGAAATTTGAGAAATACTCTATAGTCTTTAAGTAGAATTCAATTTAATTGGAGGAGAAAATGACTTGGCAGAGACTCGACCTCAGGATCCCTACTCTGATGCAATATTGAATTATGTTAAATCACTAATCAATCAAAAAGTTTAAACTGGTGAATTGTAGTAAATTGAATTATATCAACCAACACAACCATTGAATTTGAGATGAAATTGTGGGTTGCCCCATTAGCTATTAACACAATTATTCCCCTTCAAAAATTTGCCCTCGGATTTTCTAGGTTTTTAAATTGTCATTCCTGATAATGGACTGTAAGGCTACTTCTTTCGGCATCTTCTTTGGCCTCTATTTCAGTTTTTGCAGAATTTTAATCGATTTAGTGTAGTTCTATTCATCTTCCAAGTCAGAGTCGTGTACAACCATAAATAGTAGTTTTTTCTTTTTGCTCCAATAGTTCCACACGACTCTCCATTATGGTAGTCATTTTTAGTTCCTAATGGTTCTGATACCAAATGATAGAAGTAGACTAACTAATAACACTCTTGCTGTTGAACAACAAGGAATCAGGCCCTTTATTCAATTTTCCTCAGACATTACAATATACTTCTCTTCACCTCCATACAAGATAGGCTACGGTATTAATAAGGCCAGTCTATAGCTCTAACTAAAACAACCCGAGATTTTCCTCCTTCAACTTAAAGGTTAGTTTTGGATTTACGGAGGCTCCCAAAAATTTATTTCAATGCGACTATAGCTCTAAAGGACTTAAATGAGTTATATCCCGAGAAGTGTGAAGTTGGAATTAAGAAAAAGGAGTTAAAAATGCCAAAATTAACTCTAGGGGCATTTTGGTAATTTATAGGCACTTTTTGGATTTATTAATAAGGACAAAACACACTCATTAGGTCATCTCACCCTAATCATTAGTCAACCGTCTTTTTCTCTCCATTTCCATGCATTTTCTGAAATCGAGGAGACAAAAGCTGCAGCCGCTGACAGGATCTGCCCTGCCGTTCGGAGTTTATGTTTTTCTGTGCACGCCCGACAGTCGCCTCGTTTTCTTTGTGGTTAGGAATTGGTTACCGCGCAATTGCCAGTGATAGCAAACCAGAGGCGAACACCAGCTTTCGTTCGCCCCCAGCTCGTCGAAACGCTATGCCAATCAGCTTGCACGTTCTCCTGCACACCTGACAGCGCCGCCGACAACTTTCCGTGTTTTTTTGTGTCGTTTGTTACCGAGTGAGACCGCCCACTCGAAAGGTGTTGCGTGTCGCCACCTTAGAGGGCCTTTACACTGACTGACTTACTAAGAGCCCCTCTCAACTAACTACTGTAATTAGGTTACAACAACCTTACTCTCTAACCCTTCTTCTTTGGTAGATCCTAGTGATGGGAGGTGACGATGTCTACGTCTATCACAATTCTCTCTCAAAACCAATGAAACATTGCCTTTGTATATTTTTGTATACTCGTGTTTGCTGTGCAAATTTATAGTTTTATGAAACCCAATCAGTTGATGAAGTTCACGTATTCTTGAATTTGACATTAAAATGGGATACTCAACGTAATCCTTGAAGGACACACCGCCCTGTTGTTTCTCTATGCCCCGAGATATCTCAGCCTTGCATGGATTATTATGATTGCACCTAGCAAACTAGTCCACCCACCATACTAAGCTATCTTGGATATAGGGTTATATGATTATCTTAGATGCAGGAGGGTCTGTGGACATTTTTTTATCATAACATAACTGCTTTATAGTTTTTTTCCTGCTACAAGTGAAAACTTCTGATTTTATGTTGTGGCTGGCAATTTATGTTAAAATGTACTCTCTGTTTAACTGATATGTAGCTATGTTAGACTTAAAAGTTCCTTTCCAATGCAGCATGAAAGAAGACAGGCTAAAGAAGCAAACTGAAGGATCTGAGGTTTTATCGTGGGTTAAAAGGAGTCGGAAACTTGAGGAGAAGAAACTTTCTGAAAAAGAGAAAGCCTTGCAGCTGTCAAAGATTTTTGAGGAACAGGTTAGTTAACTGCATAATACCAAGTCATTCAGTCCCTTCTTTCTTAATGACGACACTCATGTCTGATCTTGACTGGCATTTTGGAAATTTTCAGGACAATGTTGATCAAGGTGCAAGTGACGATGATATTGCAGCAGAAGATACAGCTAGTATGTGTTCTTTTTGTTTCTTCGTATGACTTATTTTAATACTTAAGAATATAATTTGTGGAAACGTAGATGTTGGAATAAGAATATAAGATAATTTGTAACAGCGTGCTTTTATATTTCACTTAGTATGTAGGTTGGATAAGGATAATTCTGGTGTAACTAATATATATAACAGAATGAGTCTTATGAGACTTCCTTTACTTTTAGAGCATGGAAGAACAATGTTTCTATATGGATAGCCTAATTAATTCTGTATGCAAATATCAGGTAGTTTAGCGGGAGTTAAAGTACTTCATGGCATAGACAAAGTACTGGAAGGTGGTGCAGTTGTCTTAACCCTTAAAGATCAAAATATCTTAGCTGATGGCGACGTTAATGAAGGTAAAATACGTTAGTTCTTTTCTTTTAATTTCAGGGCCAAAGTTCTCAAGTGCCTGTGTATTTTAATGCTTCAGATATGGACGTACTTGAGAATGTTGAAATTGGAGAACAGAAGCAAAGAGACATGGCCTATAAAGCAGCAAAAAAGAAAACCGGAATTTATGATGACAAGTAAGTCTCTTTTTAAGTGCTCTATGCACTGTTATGTAGACTGCTTCATTTCTCATCCATTTCTGTTATAGGTTTAATGATGAAAATCACGGTGAGAAGAAGATGCTTCCACAATATGATGATCCAGAAGCTGCAGACGAGGTGGTTCTGTTTTTTTCTTCTTGAGCTTTTCTATTTCTTTAAACTTATTTAAGGACTGGTCAATATCTTATTCATGTAAATTCTTGAATCATTTCTAAAATTGGTGCATAGCATTCTCTGAGGACAATTTGTGTTGCAGGGCCTAACTTTAGATGGAACTGGACGTTTTAATAATGATGCAGAAAAAAAGCTTGAAGAGGTAATCTGTACTTATCTTTTAACACTTGATGATGGTTCCTTGATTTCAAGCTGATGGTTTTCTTCGTAATGTTATTTTAGGCATTGTTATCTTATTCTATGCTTTTCTCTGCCCATGATAATTTGAAATGGTCTAGTGTATAACAGTTCTACAAGTTCCTGCTCTAATCATTTTTCCTTTTGCCAGCTTCGGAAAAGATTACAGGGAGCTTCTTCAGTCAATCACTTTGAAGATCTTAATGCATCTGTGAAAGTCTCACGTGATTATTACACTCAAGATGAGATGCTTCAGTTTAAGAAGCCCAAGAAAAAGAAATCCCTTCGAAAAAAGGAAAAGCTTGATATTGATGCCCTTGAAGCCGAAGCAGTCTCTGCTGGATTGGGCAATGGAGATCTTGGTTCTAGAAAAGATTCTAGCAGACAAGCCCGAAAAGTGGAACAAGAAAGATCTGAAGCAGAAATGCGACTTAATGCATACCAGTCAGCCTATGCTAAAGCAGACGAGGCATCTAGATCTCTACAGTTGGTTCAAAGTTCAATCAGATTAGAGGACAATGAAGATACTCCCATTGCAGATGATGATGAAGACCTTTATAAGTCGTTGGAGAGAGCAAGAAAATTAGCTCTTAAGAAGCAGGAGGCAGCATCCGGACCAGAAGCAGTTGCTCTTCTTGCTACAACAACCAGCGGGCAGACAACTGATGATCAAGCTGGAGAGTTGCAGGAAAATAAGGTTGTATTTACAGAAATGGAAGAATTTGTCTGGGGTCTCCAGCTCGATGAAGGTATTGTTTACCTTATTGCCTCTTTTGATGTACCATTTATTTGTAGCCTTAGAAGTCACCCAATTCAATCTTGAGCACTGGGCATTCATTGATTTTTTTTCTCTCCCCCTCTCCCACCTCTTTGGGCCTTGGGCTTTGTTAGTAGTTCTTTCAGGCTTTTTGTTTACCCATCAAAGTTTCCATTTTTGAGATTTTCAATGAACACTAATCATCCTGGAGACCATTTTTCGAGTGCTTGCAAAATATGAACCATAACATATATTTGCTTGACTCAAGTAACGCACATACTGATATGCTATTTTCTGTTCTAGATGGATATGTTATATTTTAAAAGCTTTATCATCACATATAGAATGTTGTTTTGATGAAGAATGTTGTTTTGATGAAGATAACCAAACTTTTCCCCATCACATATTAGAATGTTTGAAAAATAAGATAAATGAGGATATCCAGGAAGGGTTAACTGAGGTTATTTTTTTCAGAAGCTCATAAACCAGAGGAAGAAGATGTCTTTATGGATGATGACGAAGCACCAAAAGAAGAATATCATGAAGATGAGAAGGTTAAAGATGGTGGGTGGACTGAAGTCAAAGATACTGCTGAAGAAGAACCCACTCCTGAGGATAATGAGTCAATAGCTCCCGATGATACGATTCACGAAGTTCCTGTTGGAAAGGGATTATCCAGTGTACTGAAACTGCTTAAAGACCGAGGGACTCTGAAGGAAAGCATCGAATGGGGTGGCAGAAACATGGACAAGAGAAAGGGCAAACTTGTTGGTATAATAGATGAAGACGAACCAAAGGAACCTAAGTCTAAGGATTCCCGTTTATCTTCTTTGGTGGATTACAAAAAGGAGATTCACATTGAGAGGACTGATGAATTTGGGCGAATTGTAAGTTAGCTCGACTCTATAATTTACTTATCCCAGTAGTTCATATTTAGTTTACTTGCATCACATGTACACTTACTGATTTTAGATTTTAATAGCCTTTGTTCTTACTGGTGAGGCAAGGTATATTTTTGTTTCTTGTTGAGTTTGGGGGAGCTGAGAATTGGTTCTCCTGCTTGGGGTGCATGTGCAAGTGAGATAGAGAAAGGGTAGGAAAAGAGGTATAAATGTGGATGAAGACATGCGAGGTGATTGACAGATGATGATTGCAAGTTGAGAGTTTTTTTTTTGACAAGACACGATGAGTGTTTTTTTTTTAAGCGTAATGGAGAGATAGGTGCCAAGTTAAACTAGGATTTCTTTCATAAATTCATAGAATAATGTTTAGGGAATTGTGTTTATTTACTTCTTAAATGGCTATACAGTTATAAAATTGGAACAATCAAAGGAAAACAGTAAAGAAGACGAGACAAAATAAGGCAATTTATGTGTTTCACTATCAGTATTAGCCAAGTTAGAAATTGTTTTTATTAAAGACGTATAGTACACAAATTGTTTTTATTAGCGGAACTAGGGTTTTATGAGTTTATATAGTGCACTTTCATGTAATCTTAATACAACATAGGACCCAAATGCATAAAAGTCCATATACAAAAACATAAACCTAATTACATATTTTGTTCCTGCTCACTGACTGGGAAGCCAGACCCTCGACTAAGTAAGCATGGGGTTGTTAGACCCCTAGGAAGTAATAGTTTTTGGGGATATTAGTGTTTTATGTATAATGACATTATTAGTAATTAGTACCAAAGTGTTTTGGTTAAATAGAAAAGCTAGGATCCCTTGTGAAGGAGGGAAGTATTCTGGTATTTTCTTGGAGTAGACTTGGGAGAGACTTAGCCTACTTGAAAGGTTATGGTATGATATTGTAATCTTAGTATCTTAATATAGTGTTCTTGTTGTATTCTATTGTTATTGTGTCATTTATCTACTCTTGTCCTAGTTCTCTAGTTTATTTTAAGATTTTCGGTGTCTTAAGAGGGGTATAGTTCAAGGTATATCTCAACATTTATCTTAGTCATGCTTGCACTTTCTTTGCATTTGTTCCAACAATAAATTTCCTCGCCATAAAACAATTAATAAACAAACGAATAATTTCAAGTTGTGCGAAGTATAGGTCTCTCATCCCTGAATTGGTGGCTTTCCTGCTAGCTGCTTAGGGCTTTGCTTTGACCCAGTGTTGTTAATTTTTTTTTATACTGTTCCAGTGGAGTTTGATTATAAATTCTGGTCTATCTTTTCTATGGGTGGCTGTAGGATAGGACAATATTCCTATGCTTACAATCTAGGAGTTTTCTGTTCTCATTTGTCCCCTTTTACTCTACCAGATGACTCCAAAGGAGTCATTTCGCCAACTTTCTCACAAGTTCCATGGCAAGGGACCTGGCAAAATGAAACAAGAAAAGCGCATGAAACAATACCAAGAAGAGTTGAAGTTGAAACAGATGAATAATGCAGACACACCTTCATTATCAGTTGAGAGAATGAGAGAAGCTCAAGCACAATTAAAGACACCTTATCTTGTTCTCAGCGGCCACGTTAAACCTGGGTATGATTGGTTTTCACTGGAACAATGATTTTTCCTCCTGTTTTGGTATTTAGCCATTCAGTTTATAACTATTTTGTGGTTTTCTTGAATGATTCTAGCCAAACAAGTGATCCAAGGAGTGGTTTTGCTACCGTTGAAAAGGATCTCCCAGGCGGCTTGACACCCATGCTTGGTGACAGAAAAGTGAGTATTCTTCCCTTAATTCTCTTAAGTTATTAATTATTAAATGAAATTTATAGCAATGAAGGTGTATTTTAATGCATGCAAACAAAAATCTCATATTCTTCCTAAGTTGGGGGAAAGAATTTGGGGTTTTTTTTTTGAAAATCGAAAAATCGAAGCTTTGTTCCACTATACCTGGGTTAACCACGCCAGCTCCTAGGCCAGACACCGAGAAGTATCGAAGGAATGGAGACACGAGAGGTGTCTACAAATTAATGTCACAGGTGTGTCTTGAACTTGGGAACTTGAGGGGAGCACGCCTTCAAAACTCAAACATTCGACAACCGTGTCACCCATGGGAGATGATTTTGGGTATATAAGGTGGAGACATAACCTCCATTGATTTGAGGTCTTTTGGGCGATGACCAAAAACGTAGACATGAGGGCTTATGCTCAAAATGGACAATATCATATCAATATGGAGAGTATGTGGGTGTTTGTTATTCCTAATAAGTGGTATCAGAGCTTGACTCTTGACTTAGCGATTTGTACTTTGTTCGAAGGGATGTCTCCCCAATTTAGACAAAGGTTAAGTAAGTTTCGAAAGGTTCGAGGTTGTACTTTGTTTGAGGGGAGAGTTGTTGCTAAAGCATGCAACAAATTTCTCTCATTGCTAAGTTAAGGGGAAGATCTGAGTATATTATAAGGAAGGGACAACACTACCATTGATTCATACGCCCTTTGGTGATGGCCAAAAACGAAATCATGAAGGCTATGTCCAAAGTAGACAATTCATATCAATATGGAGGGTTAAGGAGGGTATGTCGATGTTTGTTGTCCCTAACAAAAACAATTCTTTGTGTTGATAGTACTGATAAACTAGGAACATATTCCATACAGGGACATCCAATTACATTCATGTCTTAATTTCTTGCCAGTATTTGAATTTTTTGTAAACTACATTCCCAAGTATCTGTAGTTCATTTTGTGGATTCTAAGAGCATATAGACATTCAAATTTGCAACTAGCTTTGTTGACTACCGCGTTTTTATTGGTACGCCCTTGGATTTTTTTCATTATTTATCGATGAAATCTGGTTTCTTAGTAAGTATCGGCTGACTTATTACCAAACTTCATTTTTGGACTTTGAACATACCAAACTTCTTTGTGTCAGCATTCGTTATTTTGCGTGGCTGTTTCCATTTTTCCTTGTCTTGTTAATTAAACATAAGTTGGTCATCTTGTTTACAGGTTGAGCATTTCTTGGGAATTAAGCGTAAAGGCGAACCCTCGAATACAGGCACAAAGAAGGCAAAGATTTGAGATTTGTAACTTTTTACCAAAATTAGTAGCAAGAAAAAGAAATCCTTGTTTAGTTTAGTTTAATTCAACTCCAACAGTCGTATATTCAATTTCATATCCCCCATACAGTGCTGCAATATATGAATTGATTGTATTTTTTTGCTGATTTCTGTTATTATTATTATTATTTTGTCTAAACAAACGATGAGCCACCTATCTAAGAATTAATTTCTTACAGATTTCTTTGACACCTAAATATTTTAGGGTTAGACGGTATGTCTCATGACAATAGTCGAGATGTGCGCAAATTGGTTTGGACAGTTATATATATATATATAAGAAAAATTAGAATAATGATATAAGACTGCAAATTATAATTACAAAACACTAGATTATTGGCTACATCTTGGCATGTGCAAGTTGGGTAAAATTTTTTATTTTTTTATTTTTACAGATCTGCATATCTTGTGAATGTAGCTCATGTTCTACCATGATATTTTTAGTATAACAAAAAAATTTGGGGGTAGGTATCTGTGTTGTAATATTTGAATATTTGTAAATCGATGTTATTCTTCATTCTTTCCTTCACTAAAAAAAAAAGGTAAGTTTTTTGTTTGCTGGTTTGTTTTTTTAGGGTAATTCAACCATAATTTGAGTTTTGCTTTATTGATGGATTATAATGACATGTAAATTTACATGCTAGTGAATGGGTGAATTAAAAAAAAAAAAGAAAAAAAAACCGGGGGGAAAGTAAGAAGAAAAAGAAAACTTTGAACTTGGGTCTCTTGACTTAATTGTGGTGGCTTGGTAGCGAACACAACCACTCTTAAATATCGATTTTCAAGATCGATCCGGTGACGTGGGTGTTCAATCTCCCTTTTTCTCTGCTATTTTCTAATTTTTTAGTGCAACCAGGGGAAGATTAAAACAATAGATCTGAGACAGATACAATATTGGGAGGAGAGTGTGGTGAACCAGTTTCAATCAAAAAGCTTCTACTACAATATGATCTTGTTGTGCTTGATGAAGAAGCGATATACCTTCCTTCTCCACTCTGAAAAATCACTTCATTTTTATGCATCTTTCTCTTGCTCATGCTCTGTCTCCCCTCTTCACTCCCTCCATATTCTTCACCATCAACACCTTCCACCAGCCCTTGTTGTATTGGGTCCGCACTCTCGTACAATACTCGAAGCACCTGCTTGATTGAGGGCCTCACCCTGCCTTCTCCTTCCACGCACCACCTCACAATCGACATGACCGTGCAAAGTTGTTCCAAGTCGAAACAACTCTTGATCCTTGGATCTAGTAGTAGTTCAGATATTCTTGAATCTGGAACCGTGTACACCTGAGACCATTCGACTAAATTCTTTCCATCTTGTATCGCACGTCTTCCCGTAACTAATTCCAGAAGCAGCACGCCGTAGCTGTATATATCACTTTTCTCTGTAAGCTCTTGCGTGATAATGTACTCAGGATCCATATAACCTGAAATTTTAATAGCATTCAGGAAGGAAAATATCAAAACATGAGTTGAACAACTCATTGTCTTCCAAACCTGGCGTTCCACAGATATCAGTATTTACAGGTTCAAAGAAAATAGAACCACCCTTTGAAGCGTGTGCAAGACCGAAATCTGCAACCTAGAAGACGAAAAGTAATAATAATAACAATAAGTTGAAGCATTTGGATCTGCAGTTTGTTACAAGAAGATATGTTCAGATCATTTGTAAGGAAAGGCCAATATTGTCATTGCACATAAATTTTCCAAAGTTACCTTAGCAACAAAGTTCTCATCCAGTAAAATGTTGCTGGACTTAATATCTCTATGGCACAGTGGGGGATCACAATAATAATGAAGGTATTCCTGCAGAGGACAAGTACAAGTCAGTAAAAATGCTGTCAAGCTATTAGTTCATTAGCACTTGACAATAACAAGAATATCAGCACACTACCAGAGCATTGGCGACATCGATGGCAATTTGTACTCTCGTCTGCCAACTTAGAGGGGTCCTGTCAAGAGCTGCAAGAGCGTAAGAGCGTGTTTATTTATATAGTAATCCAAGATACCATAAAAAGCTATCTCATTTGACGTTGACCTAATCACTCGAGTCCTTGAGAGAGCATAAAAATCTATAAAAATAACACAATCCCAACATCTATTTATAGGAGGCGTTTGGGCCACCCTTCGAGGATGTGTCATGTTGGATTATAATAACTCAACCCGTGTTTGAGTTAAACTGGTAGGTTAGCCCACAACCTCTCATCCCAACTATATTAACCCTTCAGCCTTGTCATTATAACTCGGTTATAATAACTCTTTTTTTTATAATAATCATTCATTAATACCCAGCACCTCAATCATCATGGAGTGACCTAGTAGTCATAAAAGTCTTTAATAACTAAAAAGTTATGTGTTCAATTCATGGTGACTACCTTTCTGAGAATTAATAATGTATAAGTAACTCACGGTTTATAATAACCGACGGTTGCTCTGAATGCATTCCAAGTGTTTTCATATTTTACTGTTTCTTTCCAACTACTTGTAACAAAAAGATGGCAAGGGTCCAGGGAGCTTATAAGTAGAAACCAAAAGTTTTTTGAAATGTCATCTAAAGGTTGTCTTCATTAAACATCATTTATATGTTTTGAAGTAAAAAAGGAACAAGAAAGAACAATGAGTATCTAAGAAACTAAAATACCATGAAGATGATCCTTCAAGCTTCCATTAGCCATATACTCGTACACAAGGAACCTGCAGACAAAAAAAAAGTAGCATTTCATGTTGATGGAACACGACGTTAAAGGCTTGCGCAGAAGTATAACTATTGAATAATTATATCAACTAACAATAACATTTAGCGAACTACCGTTCATGCTTGTCAACACAAAAGCCTCTTAAAGCAACAAGATGCCGGTGATGTAATCTTGCGAGCAGTTCTATTTCTCTGCCAAATTCATCTTCTCGCTGCTCGGAGACTTTGTTCATCCTCTTCACAGCTACAACTAAGTCATCACTGAATTGAGCTTTATAAATGGTTCCATATCCACCTTGTCCAATTGTTGTACTAAAACTATCTGTTGCCTTCTTGATCTCCTTAAAGCTGAATTTTTTAAACATAGAAGGTCCTGCATGAGATGTCGATCACAACAGAGGGCGTAAAACACAAAAGAAAAGTGATAGCTGAAAGATTACTGAACAAAGAACTTAAAAAAACTACAGGACTGTATCTAGTCTCCCAACCTTCTTGATACTTTTTGATGGGGCGAGAAGGGAAGGATTTTGTTGAGTTGACGTCCGTCTTTTCAGAATCCTTTAGCTCTCTACTCTTTCTTTGAATCAGGACAATCAAGACAACCAGCATCAATACAGAAGCTACAGTAACTGCAATGCCAATACCTGCAACTAATGGAAGATGGTAGGAATGATGTTGATGACTTTTATCATCAGAAACGCCTAGCGTCAGTGGCCATGGACTTGCAGCAGGACTTGGGGAAATATCTGGAGATGGAGCTGAAAAGAGAATGAAAATTGGGTAAATTATAAATTTGGTTCTTATGGTTTTAAGAAGTTATAATTTAGTTCACTTGGTTTAAAAATCTAGACTTTAGTCCCTATGGTTTAGAGAAATCTACGATTTAGTCCCTATAGTTTGAAAAATTAGAATTTAGTCCATATGGTTTGAAAAATTAGAATTTAGTCCCAATGATTTGATAAAATCTAAAAGATAGTCTATGTGGTACACAAAATATGTAGCAGTTAGTTATTATGTGTTTAATGATGAGAGTGTAAGATAAGTAATTGATTAGACATAAAAGCTTATCATTCGTACATTAGAAGTTACATCTATGCACTTAATTCGCCTACGATTTACGATTAACATAGGATTAAGGAAACTTGTATTTGTGAAAACAAATACGCTGAAAAAGAAGAAAACCATGAGCAAAAAAATAGTTACCACTCCTATATGCAACATCTCTGGTCACCAAATATTGGGCATGTTTGGATTTTTAAACTGCTTGCAAATACCTCAACTTTTTTTTTTTAAGAACTTAGAAAGTCATTTCAAAGAGGTCAACTTTCATTAGAAAAAGTAGAATAACCTATACAAGGAGTGAACACTAAGATCTATGGTTTAGAACTAGAGTTTGTTTGTGTAAGAAACTACAACTTGCTGCCTTGAAAATTTTAGATTAAATGATCATATTTAAGGCAAGAAATCCAGCTTAACCAATTTCTACATTAGAATTTTGCAAATCTAGCAACTTCGGAAGTTGGGACTTCAGAAAAGTAATGTACTAATCTTAAAAAAAAAAGAACTATAATATGCTATGCAGTTGTATAAGTAGTTTTCTTTGATATAGTAAGTTCCATTACATGATTAAACCAATTATGGATGAATTGAACTCTAAGTTCTAACAGATAATGGTGCCAAGCTGCTCAAATTAGCGGTAATAAGTAAAAAAAAAGGTATATTCATACCTGGAGGTCTGTTGAGACCTTGAATTCCAAAGAAGCAGGTAGCAAGATCAATGATTGAAGCAGGATCAAGCTGGCTAGCAAGTGCGACAAAGGTAGCGTCGCGACACGTATTTAACGTTATATTATCTTCTCTTCCAATCAGATTGCGGAGATATAAAATCCCAGCATTGATACACTTCCTACAAGCACTCTCCATGGAGAGCGGCAATTTGCAATGTACACTGACATTTGTGAATTTTGGAGATTCCAGCATCTGATTGACCGTTTCTCGACCTCTACATGCGTAGTTCACGGGAATTTTAGTTCCGACGCCACAGAAAAGAGTGGCATTTCTGGGAACTCCATACAGTCCCATGGTTTGAATTACTGATTGCAGGCAAATGTTAGATAAGTTTGAAGAAACTCCTAGTTCACCTGTTGCATTTGCAAGCTGAGCAACAGAAACTGCAACAAATGCATTGATATAGCGGCAGCACTTCCCTCTTTCATTGGGGTTAGAGCAAATAGAGGCAGCTAAAGTAAAGTTTGATCCACTCAAATCCAAAGGGCAATCTGTGAAAAGTTTAAGAACAATAACAAATCAAAATCCTTCAAATATAACATTTGCTTTTGAAAAACCAACCTGAAATATTTTCAACTTAATCCAAAAACAACAACAAACAAACCAGAACCAAACTCAACCAAACAACATCAAATCAAGGGTGAAAAAGAATCCCACAGTCAATAGAGATGCACATTTCTAAAGAACCCATTTAACCCCGAATCATTCAACTGGTATCTTTCTCTAAAAAACACCCCATTTCCACAAATACCCTTTTCCCCAAAAACTCCAACAAGAACAGAGAAACCAGCCCAGAAAAGAAACTACAGAGAAAATGGAAGATCAATGTCTGAATATCGAATCAAATAGCACAAAGAGACTAACCCGCCATTGTTTGAGGAAGCTGCATTTGAAGAAATAGAAGAAACCCCATTAGAAACAAAGCTCTGACCACTGCAATCGCCGCCATGATTGAGACAGAGACCTTAAATTTCTCGTCGCCGGAGGAGAGATAGTGCCCCTGATAATTATAAAAAGGGAAAGAAAAAAGAAAAATGGAAACCAAAATTTGGGTATTGGACGGAAGAACATGAAAATTAAAAGACAGCCTTGAGAATCAAATTCATCAACGTTTGTTCACTTGAATTTAATAATTCATACTTTATGACCAACGATGACGTCAAAAAACCGCCAACCAAAGGATTATAAGAGTAATTTATTAGCAAAAATACAAAGTTGTTGAGGTTTTTATGGTTTCATAATTCAATTATTGAAGCTTTACATTTAATCAATGGCTTTAATAATCATAGACAACTGTAGTTTAAAACCCAGATTAATAGAAATGAGTAATGAGAATCCTCAATTTTAGAAAAGCAGATAAAGACACTTTATCCTTGAAAAGTTCTTTTTCTTCCTTGTTTTTACAAATGAATGCAAGGGAAAATTCTGAGATTCTAAAATGATTGCTGAAGAATCTCTTAAAAAAAGCTTACATTTTATAGATGAGTTATTTTAAATGTTTAGTAATGGTTAGTTTGTTCGAAGTTTTTAGTAGACTGTCTAAAAAGATGTGTTTATTAATTTTTTTTGTTTGTTTGAAGAGTGTTTAGGGAGAAGTTAGGAAAAGTATGTGTTGTTTTTAATATAATATGACATTTATGAATTTTTTTAATATATTTGAAAATTAAGAGGAAAAAAAAGTAAAAAAAAAAAAAAGTCAACCACGTGACGCTTTCTGATTGTGCCACGCCTGCAATTGGGGCAGACTACTCTTCATCCTTCTTAAAAAAACCCTAAAAACTAGCATTTATAGCTTGTTCCAACCCTTTTCTAAAAACACTTCACAAACATCCTTAGTTTCCTCAAAATTTTTATAAATCAAAAATAAATTTTTTCATAAACAATATAATATTTTTGTTTCATATTTCATATCTAATTTTGTTTTTCCATCCAATATAAACATCAATATCTTTTTGTTTTTTTTTATATTCCTCCAGCTTTTATGTTGTATTTCGATCTAAAATGATCAAAATTGAATAAATATATTTTAGTTTTTTAAAATATCAAATTAAATTATCCAATATTGTTTTAAAAACCAAATTAATCCATTAAATCGGTTTGATTTGGTTCAAATTTATGGATTTTTTGTTTTTTCTACTCTTTCAATTCTCTTATAACCAATTTTTGTTGATCTTATAATCAATTTTCATTTTTTCATAATCAATTTTTATTTCACAAAATTGTTCTCTCTACTCAACCGTATGCAATATTTTATATTATAATCATTTTATGCACCTCAATTAATTATAGATAATGGTTCTATTCACTTCCATGCAATGATCATTCTTTGTGTATGCATATTCTCACACAATCATTTCTACTATTTTTGCTCCAAACCCTATATAACCAAATATTAAAAAGGCATTCATTTCTTCTCCAAAAATAGTTTGCACATACACCAATAATTTAATTAGAGTAAACGCGTTTAATTTTGAAAAATTCAAATAACTAAACTCCAAACTTATTAGTTAAAAATGTTTTTTTTTTTTTTCAAAATTGAAATTTATCTGTAGGAAGAACAAAGTTCCAATTATTAGAACAAAAATTAAGAATTTTTTTTTTTTCTTAGTATGCAGAACAAAAATAAGCTTTTAAAAATGATAACCAACTCATTTGTTTCCTTCCATTTCTTTAATCTAATTTCTATCTTCATGAAACTTGAAAATATATATATGTTTCTTTCTCAAACTCTAAAAAAAAAAAAAACAATAATAATAAAAAAAGAGAAACTTTTCTTGTTATTTGGAAACATAGTCAGAAAGTATATAACATAACAAAGTATAATTGTTTTTTTTGTTTTTTTTTTTTTGTTATTAGGTGTAGTTGGAGATAATAATCTTGTGATCATTGTCTCACCTTATAAAGGTGAGTATTCTTTAATATATTTATAAGATAAGATAGGAGTTTGACATTTATAAGCTTTCATTAAATGAGCCATTCATTAATCTTCTCTGTACATGTGAGATTTTATAATGCACAGAATGTGCAGTTGACAGAGGCAGTGTTGGTGACTTTTGTGCTCTGTTCCCTCTTTTATAATTTACTTTTAAGCAACATCAATTTCCATTTTTTGTAGTATATATATTTTTTATTCTTTTTGTTTATATACACACCACTTTATTCTTATCCCTTCTATATATATATATATACACTTTTACTTTTCCTTTGTTTTTATATAATATATAAATATTTCTGTCGATAGTTTTTTATGTGCAATTTTGATATACTTTGTGTCGATGCTAAAAAATGGTCAACTAAAATCAACAGAATTAGCTTGGAGAATTTTATAACACTTTAACAATGTTACTTGGACTCGATTAGTTCTTAGGGGAGCCCCTCCACAAATTTTCCTTTTTAAAGATGTTCACATTCGACCGTCCTCTCAGGGATCGATTTTGGACTTGATCAATCCTGACTTTCATGATTTGCCCTCTTTAAGAGAGCTCTCTATTTATAGAGTATTTGTAGCCTTCTGGGCTTGGGCCTAATTTATGAACCTTTGACCTAAATGGGTAGTTAAGTCTAAACATGGAGTTGTGGCCTATTGGGACTTTTGGGCCTTGTTATTGAACTTAAATCTAATGGGCCTTTGAATTAAATATAAGGGCTTGAGTATAGTTTAATTTAGACCCAAATTTTTAACAACTTACCCTTTTTTTTTTTAGTCTAATTAATTTTAAAACAATTATGTATTTATAATTTGTCCAAAAGTTAGTGCCAACACCATCTTTCCCTAAAATTAGATATAGAAATATGTTAACATTTTATGTGTATTAATATCATTAAATAAATTTTTAAAACTTAAATTTGGAAGTAGAAAGATTCATTCGAGAATTGAAGAACGAAAATGAACAAGAGATAAAGTCGGACATAAATGCTAATTTAACGTAATAATAACGAGATGATAATGTAATTAGAAAAATATAAATAAATTTCCCTATTTAAAAAAAAAAAAAAAAAACAATTTCCAGAACGAGACGTGACAGTAAAGAGTAGTAAATAGACGGACGACTCTGCGTTTGCCTCTGCGTCCGTCCGCGTTATTTGTATGAGCTCTGCTTTTCCTCTCTTTAATTTTCAATTTTCTTCCCACTCAGATTCCGGGAAAATCTTAGCATTTTCCCGGGAAAATCCCTCCCGTCAACGATTCTCTATCATACCTCCGAATGGGTGAACGCGATTTCTCGCAGAGATCAATTCTGGAACCGGCTCTGTCACTATTACTCGTCGCCATTCTCTTCCATTCCTCTTCAGCTCTCAAGGTTCGTAATCTGAAATGGTGAGTTTATTGATTTATTTTGTTTAACCTGAAATCGTTTGGATTACTCTGTTTTTTTTGTTGGCAGGAGGGTGCGACGTGTATTGTGAATAGTAACTGCGACGGCGGGTTGCATTGCGAGACGTGCATCACCGAATGGAGTTTCCGGCCGCGGTGCACTCGAATTCAGCCGATGAATCCGATTTCGAAGGTCTGTTATAAGTGTAACGGCGTTTTTGGTTTTGATTGTTTTTGGTACTGAAAATTTTGGAGCAGGTGGATGATGTTCCGTTTAATCATTACACGTGGTTGACGACGCACAATGCTTTTGCGAAATTGGGAGCGAAATCGGATACTGGCTCTCTCGTTCTTGCTCCTACCAACCAACAGGACTCCATTACTAGCCAGCTTAATGTACGTACGTTACTTGCTCTTATTCTGTTCAATTTCGTTATTCCATTTTCGATTTTTTTTTTTTTTTTTTTTAATTTTTATACCATTATAACTTTTAAATATTTAATTTTTGGTTAAAATATTATTTCGTAACAATATTTGGATTGGATATTTAGAAATAATATTTATTAAATACTTCTAAAAAAAACTACATATAAATCAACTTTTGACTGTAATTATTACTTTTAAATATTTAAAATAATTTTTCATTCTAAATACTCTTAAAATCTACCTGTAAACAAGTTCTTGACCGCAATCATTATTTTTAAATGATCGAAATAAAATTTCATTCTAAATAATGTTTAAAACTCAATGCAAACGATCTATAGTTTTTTCAAATTTATTTTATTTTGGTCTCTAAACTTTCAAAGTTCTAAACTTTAATAAAAATTAATAAGAAGTTCTCAACTTTCAAATTAGTTCTAAACTCAATTCTCCGTCCCATAAGGGTTTAAGGCGACGAAACACTCGTCTGTCGCTAATGGGGACCAAAAATGACGACGGAGTGCTTTTTGCGTCGTTATAGATTAAGGTGACGAGGTTTAGACTACGGAGCTGGCGACGAAATTTTTGCGTCGTCATAAGCTAAGGCGACGGAAATTCATGCCTAAGGCGACAGAATGTCCCGTCGCCGTAGGTATTCATTATTGTAGTGTTTAATAAAAAAAATTTAAAATTGTGATAAATTTTAATCTAAAATTAATTGAAATTAGTTTAACTATGTTGTTAAGTTTATGGGAAATTATGATACATTTTTATAGAAAAATTAACCATTTTTTTAATAAGAATCCAATTTAATTTTGAACTAAAATAAAACTTTTAGAAATTTAAGTTGAAAAAATGTTGAACTAGAATTATACTTTTCATGTTGAAAGGTTGATTTTTTTTATTTTTATTTTTATTTTTTTTTGGGTGTGGAAAGTGGAAAAACAAATGAAAATGAACAGTTGGTGGACATTTATTTGGTGGTTCAGTAGTGAGTATGATTGTTTTGTTCAAAATTTCTTTGGTTTCTTCCTCATTTTTCAACTCTAATTTGGTCCCATTTTTCAAACCTTTTTTTCAGATTGAATTAAAAATAAACTGAGTTTGTTGAGAATGTATTGATGTGTCTGCTAATAATGGTAATTAAGCATATTGAAATAATTGGGGGTGAATGGGTTTGAAATTGTTCATATGCTCTTAGTTAATGGGCTATGTCAACTCCACTATTTGAGTGGATTAGTGTTTTTTATTTTAAAGATTGGATTGTTTAAATATAATAAATTTGGTAGGCACTGAATCAATTTTTTATTGGTGTTCATAAAAGAATCTAACTCTATTTATTTTGGTTGAATTTAATATCATTTGGATGAGGATTAATTGATATCAAATGGACAATTAATTTATGTAGTGGAAATGATAAGTATAATATCAACCACTGGTCTTAATTATCTCAATTAAAAAATTAAAAAACCACTGGTCTTAATTCAACCTACAGAAATAGGCAACTCATTGAGTGGGAACTTAATTAATCAGTGACGCCTTGGGACTATGTTTTTTTTTTTTTTTTAGAAGAGAGTGGTTAATCATTACTCTTCAAAAATCACTAGTTTGTATTTGATAGTAAACAATAAGAGACATCAAACATATTACTGAACCAGTACTTACATCAATCCTCATACTAACACAATTCCCAAACAAGTATTCAACCACTATTGACCCCTCAACTCCTCTCCACCTCACTCTTTTCTATAAAAAACAAACACACCCTTGGTTGAATGCTATAAACTAAATTGATTGAATCAAGAGCATTTTTTGCTATATAAAAAATATAGAATTTTGCTATATATGAAACTTCTTAGTTCTTCACTCACATTGCGAACCTTCACATTGATACGATATTGTCAACTTTGGGAATCCCCCTCATGATTTTGTTTTTGGTCATCACCCAAAATGTCTCATATCAATAGAGGAGTTGTCCCTCTCTTATATACCCAAACTCTTTCCCCTAACTTCGCAATGTGAGACTTTTTTTGTCATGCACTGTTTTAACAGTCCTCTCCTCAAACAAAATACACCTCAAACCCGGTTCTCTTTGTTCTAGATCAAGAGTTCTAGCATGCAATATTGCAACAAAACACAAAACTAATTGTTCATATATATTGGAATTGAAAGTTATAAATGCATAAAATTTGACTGAAAATTTATTATTATTTATGAACAATTTGGAGTGTCGGCCCATATAATTAGGTACTTCAAAGCTAGACTTACATAGTAGAAAAAGATTTATTTCCACTATTATAAAACAATGTTTAGGTGCATGAATTATGGCTTTGTCGTTTTTGGTATAGTGGCAAGGAGTAGTATTAAAATCTCATTATTTGGTGTATTTAGATAGTGTAGACTGAGTACTCGTTCCGGCTCTCTCATATCATATTAGAATAGTGTGGACATTAATCTCAATAAGAGTAGTCCTATTTTATAAATACCTGAAAATTTTTCCACTTTTTTTATGTGAGACAATTGTGATATCTTCGATACGGTGGAATGAACAGATAAATCTTAATCAAATACTCGTTTTCTCCGCCCACCAAACAAGGTTTTCTGCCACTACTGCTCTTAATTTTCCATACCAAAACAAAGTTTTGTTATTTTTACTTTGACCCCTCATTCTAAATAAGGAATTCCTGCCACTTACCCTCCTAAACCCTCTTATTCCAAATATATTCTCCTCCCAAACTCCTTCAAATTCTTCCACTCCACACCCGAGTTGTCCTTTCCTAATATTTGAATGTGTTTTTGTAGCTGCATATTGATTACTAATTAATAGTGTTAGATTTTTCATTTTGCTGCAGAACGGTGTGAGGGGATTTATGCTTGATATGTATGACTTTGAAAATGATATATGGTTATGTCACTCATTCGGAGGCCACTGCTTCAATTATACAGCTTTTGTAAGTATATATATATATATATTGTCATTTAATTTCCTTTGTTTATTGTATTTTGAACAAGTTACCCTTTAAATTCACCAGCAACCTGCCATTAATGTTCTCAAAGAGTTTCAAGCATTTCTTGGTGCAAACCCTTCTGAAATTGTCACCATTATCATAGAGGATTATGTCGCTTCACCAAAGGGCCTAACCAATGTGTTTGCTGCTGCTGGTCTACAACAATTCTGGTTCCCTTTGTCTAGAATGCCCAAGAATGGTGGAGATTGGCCCACCGTTCGCGACATGATCGACAAAAATCAACGATTGCTCGTTTTTACTTCGAAAGCGGCAAAAGAAGCCTCCGAAGGGATTGCATACATTTGGCATTATATGGTAGAGAACCAATGTAAGTTCATTTCATAATTCACTGATTGGTAGCGTAGTGGTCAAAATGGTAACAAGAAATTTATAAGTTTTCTTTGACAGTTATAGGATCAAGCGAAATGTCTAGTGAGAATAGCCAGGTGCATCTGAATATTCACTGATAACATAAAAACATATTAAAATGATTAAAGCTTTAAAAATTAAATAGCTTTTTTAAATATGAACAATTTTATGATACTTCGACTATTCTCACAAAGACCGTTTGACATGTAATTACCACGAACTCATTTCTTTTAAGCACTTTATGATTTTTGAAGCTCTTGTTTGACTATCAGGTAATCTATATATATATATATATTTATGACAACTAGACTATGAGATAACTGTTTGACATGATTTTGAAGGCACTTATTCAACTATATTATGCCAACGTAATATCTTTTACAGATGGAGATGGAGGAATGAAAGCAGGTTCATGTCCGAACCGAGGAGAATCCTCGCCGATGAACACGACTTCGAGGTCGCTCATAATCGTAAACTACTTCAGAACTCTTTCGAATTTCCCCGAAGCTTGCAAGGACAACTCGGGTGCATTACTCAACATGGTGAACACTTGCTATATGGCAGCAGGAAATAGATGGGCCAACTTCATTGCTGTTGACTTCTACAAGGTTATTAACCACAAAATTATTAAACCAACAAAATCATTTAGCTTCAAATTCCTTCTAAACTGATAATTAATGTTAATTAAACATAGTTGGATTTTGTATTAATATCTCAGAGGAGCGACGGGGGAGGAGCTGCAGAAGCCGTTGACGTCACGAACGGTCACAATGTTTGTGGATGTCCAAACATTTCTAGTTGCAAGGTTAGCCATTACTATTTTAGCATTAATTTGAAGCATTCGAAATATATAAAATATATAAAATAAAGTTTTGTAGCATTTGAAGGTTTCTAAAAATTAGGTATTGACGAAGTATTTTACAGGAAAATATGAGTTTTGGGGCGTGTGATTAAACATAAGGCAGTTGCAAAATTCTCGTCTGCAAAGATGCAAAGCAGCTCTGGTGAATCAAATTGCAGATCAGCTCAATTGGAACAGTATTACTTGCAGTAGTACTCTTGATTAAATGTTGAAATGTACTTAGAAAAGTACATGAACGTTTAATAACAACTACAGCTTATTGCAATTTAATTAAACTAATCCAAATTTATGTTAGGTTGGATTAAAACCTACAATCAGATGAAGAATTAAAGGAGTGTCCCTTGGTGGGTTTTATGGAGCGTTCAAAAAAAAAAAAAAAAAAAAAAATATATATATATATATATATTTTTTTTTTGATTAGAGATTGTCAAGCGAGGACATGTCAAGCGCCACGTGGTGTGATAAGAAGGTGTTAAGCGGTTGTTTTGTTTTAATTATATTTACTTATATACCTTTTCTTAAGAAAAATATATTTTCTTATATTTTTTATTTTCTATATATACTTGATTATATTTTTTTTATTGTTTTTTACCAAATATTTTAATTCGTAATTTTAAATTAATTGTAATTTTATAATTAATTTTGCATTTTAAAAATATATTTTACTAAATTTATATTTGATGATAATTTGATAATCAAATTTTATATTTGAATATTAATTTTGTAATTTAAATAAACAATGTATTGAAGTCTTTATTTGGTGTTCGATGATGCAGTAACGATGCATTATATATCACTTAATTTTTTAACTTACTTTCAATCAAAAAAAAAAAAAAAAAATCATTTTGGACATTTTTTCTTCTAAATAATTTTATTCATTTTTCCTAATTTTTTCTTTAAATTTACATTTTATTATTTTAGTATATATAGCTTTTTCTCTTTATTTTCATTCATCTATATTTCGAAATTAGGTTTTAAATTAAAATTTTGTTTTATAATTTTTAATTAACGAAAAATTTTTGATTTAAAAAAAATATATATATATATATATATATATATGTATATGTTCGGTAAGGATAAATTAGTATTAGTTTCATAATCAATTTCGTATTTTAAAAATATGTTTTATAAATTAAATTCAAATTGAAGTAATACATAATTTATTTTTAATTATTTTAAAATATTTATTAATTTATATTGTATTTTATTTCTTTCTACGTCCACATTAATAATAATTTGAAATCAGAAATAATCAAAATTTTAAAATATTATTTTTTTATTTAAATATATTAATAAATATCACATCATAAAAAAAAAACTCAACAAATACTTTTCACGAACTCTTCTATAAACATTTTTCATCCAAACAAAAATTAATAACCACTTTATTGTGAACATTCTATCAAAACGTTCATCCAAACGAGTTATTAACAAATCCTTCCTAAAATCTCATTCAAACACGTCAAAAAATATTGTCGGGAGTAAATATACTTTGACTATTTTTATTCTTTGCAATATTTAGTTATAAAAATATAGATAGAAAATTAATTACGAATTAATGCTGGCCACTAGGTTCGATTTATCGAGTTTTAAATAAATTCATTCTATAAATGATAACATCTTTTTAAAATGTATAATATTTTAATCAATTACCTTTATTTTTTTTTCTAAATGGAATTTGATTTATTGTATATTTAAATTAGAAATATCATATTTTCAAATAGTATGAAATATTGATATTACCGAAAGAATCTTCCATCAAACCAACGGACCACTAATCTTACCTCAATTTTCTATCAACTCAATTATTAAGAAAATATATTTGAAAACACAATCACTTTAATATTTATCTCATAAATATTATTCATTAACGTATTTAATATATTGATCTTTAGTTTTATATTTTTAGAGAATTTTTGGATCATTCATCTTTTGATTAATGTCTTTGGATTATTATTATTATTTTATTTTTTAGTTTTAACTGTTTAAGAGAAACTTAATGATTATTCTAACGCAAGTGTTTGAATACTAATTAGTAATTTAGTATCATGTACAATTTAATAACTTAAAGTTTACACCTTCTACTCTAAATTATCAATTATTATAAAGTTTAAACACAAAAAGTGATTTAACAAAAAAAATTAGTGTTAGCAGTAATTTCATTATTTGATGTTAATCTAATTCAACAACAACACTACAGATTCGAGCTTGAAAATCGATATTTAACTCGGTCACCTGACCACAATCTCTTTTCTTTCAATAAATATTAAATAATTTTAATTTTTTTTCTTTTTTGTAACATCTCCATCATTTTTAAGGAAGGTTTGCCTCTTTAATCATGAAGATAAAAGTTTTCCTCCTTGTACAAGAAAGAAAAATGAAACTTACAAACAAAATAATATAACATAATTTTTTTAATCGAATTGAACTAATTTTGTTTACAAATTGAAAGATAATTTTTAATAAATGA
>JBBMEG010014822.1:0-29498 GCA_037832605.1 Cyclanthera cordifolia
TATTTTGATTAATTCTCAACTTCTATATGGTGAGTTTGTTTTTTTAATTAAAAAAAAAAAAAAAAAAAAAAAAAATATATATATATATATATATATATAATGAATTATACCGTTTTGACCGGCAAATCAATAGTCACTTCATGTCAATTTTCACCAGCACCGACCCCAACAGACGGATGAACAGAAAAGGAAGATAGAAGCAGTCAAGAGAATGACTGATGAAAACGCTTCAAAATATTCCTCCATCTATATCATCGGAATCCCACAAAAATGAAAAGATACACCAAAAATAAAATGGAGACAATCCCTTACATTTCACACAAAATAATTAATCATCCCAAAAACCACACACTGGAAATTTCCATACTGCCAGCAAAATTCTGAAGTTCAGTCCTACTTTTACCAATAAAAAAAAGAAGTCTCACTTTACTGAGCCGCGACATTAGAAAGCACAATAACGTCAATAATCAGAAGGAGCAATGACATCATCGATCTTCAGAATCATCTTCACCACCTGAGTTGCCAACAAAATCTGCTGTTGCTTACCAATCAAAGTTTCGAATACATCCTGCTCCCGCATGTCATTCGTGCCAACATCATTGCAGTCTATTCCATAATACGGATTGTTCTCCTGCATATTTAATCCAAATTATGATGAATCCTCTTCATGCATTGCAGCTTCATATCACAAATATTAAATCTATGAGCTCCTGATTTTATACAGTTATTTGACCCACTTACCTTGATTTGCTGAGATTTAACAGCAGAAAGTGTTTCAATTGGTTGTAAGCCACTGTTCTCCGCAAGAGCCATTGGAATAGAATCCAGTGCATCGGCAAACGCCCTAATAGCATACTGCAAAAACGGGGAGAAAATATTCAACATCGTTTGCTCAATAAGAGAGGGTCTGGTGGGGATAGGGATAAAACAAAAGCCACATACCTGCTCAACTCCAGGGTATTTATCAGCAGCTGCCTCAACCGCAACTGAACAAGAGATCTCAGCTGAGCCACCACCATATACTATAGAGTTATTGCGAATGAGATTCCTGGCAACACATAGGGCATCGTGGATACTGCGTTTTGTCTCCTCTATCATCATTTTGTTACCTAAAAAAACCATTGCATGATACATTCAACTCATGACCTTGTAATCATCAAAGGTCTTGAACCAAAATTGTAACCTGTTCTTTTAATTTTTCATCCATTTTTAAATCGTACGGACTTTCAAATTACACATTTCTTAGGTAGGTTAATATCAACCATCAAGAACGAGTATCTATGCCTAGTCCAAATAACAACAGCGACAGCCATTTCAAAAAAGAAAAGAAAAGGCTACAATGTCTATTTGATGATAAATACAGGCATGAGAAAAATCTCAAGGTTATTAATACAACAACCTGTAAACCTATTTATGTTTGGCCACAATGTTTTAAACTTAGCACCAATGGCAGTGAGTCAGTGACAAGTTCTAATCTAACTACTAAGTCAAATTTGACTGTAACATCACTTCTCAAACCAGTATGGTCACCTTATATCACCTAATCTATCAAGTGGAAAAAACAAAATGCAAAATAAATTACTTTGAACAAAAACACAAGAAATCTAAGAATCTACCTACCTCCACGGATAAAAATGGTCACAGCCCGTGAATTTGCACAATGTTCAATGTATAGCATCCGATCTTTGGTTGTACCAAAAGATTTTTCTCTTACCGAGCCAGCCTTTAGATGGAGAGAAAAGAGAAGGAGATACCATTTAGAGTTAGAGCTAATTGATATATATATACAGTGAAAAAATGAGCTCACACAAATCAAACGGCTTGTCAGTTCAATCAGTGTTCAAAGATGCCCTCCCATATGCACGCCTAGACACAAGTTGCACATTGGGCAATACAAAACTTGTTACGTCTTTCGTGAAGCTAAGGGACGCACGCGCCTGAGGAATTGGTTTTTTTTTTCAATTTCTTTTGCAAAACAACGGTGTTTGTTGCATCCTTTTGTGTTGTTTTGAACTTTTACTTTAGATGCATATGTTTTTACTACTGTTCTATAATTTGTTGAATATTTTTTTGTTGTTTTGAACTTTTGAAGTATCATGTATGTATTAATCCGTGTTTAAAAATGTCCTCCCATATGCACGCCTAGACACAAATTGCACATTCGGCAACGCGTACCTTGTTACATCTTTCATGAAGCTAAGGGCATTCGCACATGCCTGAGGACTTGGTTATTTTTTTTCTTTTCAATTTCTTTTGCAAAACAACGTTGTTTGTTACATCTTTTGTGTTTTTTTGAACTTTTACTTTAGCTGTATATGTTTTTACTACTGTTCTGTTCTGTTATTTTATTTGTTGAATCTTTTTTTTGTTGTTTTGAACTTTTGAAGTATCATATATGTATTAAATTTGACTTTAAGTTATACATATTAGATAATATATTATTAAAATATGTTTGATATTCAGCTTCATTTACTGCCATGAAACAATTTTTATTGTGCATATACACACATATATATGTGTATATATTAATATATATGTAAATAAAGATTCTATCTCTTTTAAGTAAAAAAGGCTTTTTGAAACACAGTTCAACAACAAACATAAGATTCCAAAAGATGAATATGCTGGTATACAAAACTCACGAGGCTTGGTCAAAATTTATTTTTCATCCAAATAATCTCACAATTGTTTAAATAAGCATATCCCTGCCTAACAACCATGAAGCATGATTATTGCATTAGCAAATGCATCATACATGCAAATATGCACACAGGAACAGAATTCAAGATAAAGACTTCACAAATGCTTAAAATGACAAATTAAACTAAATATAATGAGGGGATCATTGTCATTTATACCTTCCCAAGCTTCTCCGATGTCAATTCTTGGAACCTGGGGACTATTCTTCCACCTAAAGAGTAAAAAAAAACTATGACTTAGACCAACAAACAACATAGTTTAATTCAGGTTCTTGTGCAAGACAATTAGACTGGGATTAAAAACAATGTTTAAAACGTGAAATGAATTGAATCCTAAATAAATTACAAACTAAAACATTTTAGTATTGGCACAAGCTATCCAATCCATCCCCTTGTTCCAGTTCACCTTCACTCCCAGAATATACCTCTTTAAGCCCCCAACCCGTGACTATGTTTGGAAATCAAAATTTAGTCAGGAATGAGTGCCACTTGACTAGCAACAATCAAAACCCAAATTTTCATAATGTTCGGTAGTTAGAAAACTCATCAGGGAAAAAAATATATTCCAAAAAGGCAACCCCTGTGAAGGTATTGAAGTTTGAACACATGGCTGCCAGGTTGAATCTAAAGGTTTTCACTACTGAGCCCAACCTCAGGGGTCTCTTACTAACTGAAAATACTGATAAATAATTTAGGCAAACCTGTAGCTATCGCTATCAACTCTAGCTCCACACCACCAACCCATCTCACTGCTGGCAAATTCCTGTGCATCAGAAGATGATTTGCCTCATCATCAAACCCCCATTGGCAAATAACCAATGTAGCACCAACATCCTGAAACAAAAATTGTATGAGCACAAGCCAAAATGTAGATCTTCATGATCGAAAATAGAAACCTAACTTTCATTAATAAATTTCTTTTAGGAAACGAAAACATTTTCATAGATAAGATGAAAGTGCTACAAGATTTTTAGCCATGTTTTGAGTCATTTTTACCATAAGATAATATGGAAAATAAAAAACTCAAGCCCTCAAGAAGTTAGAGGATCAACTTTGAAGTAAAGAATTAGTGTCTACGAAGGATTATCTCAATATATCTGCTACTCATCTAAGAGGAAGAACTCGCATATGGAGAATCCAGCGGAATTGGCTGAGAGGGAAGGGGGAGAGGAAAATGCATCTCAATCTGACACTAGATGGTGGAGAAAAACCGCAGCACATCATGACTATGCTCTGCAATAGATGAGAACGTCCAAGAGAGAGACTTTTGATGAGCAGTGAAGGCGGACAATAGTAGGACAGATCACACAACGTATTGATGGACCACTTAGCTCCAAACGTCAACAAGAGGATGTAGAAGAAGAAACTCGTCGAAAAAAAGAGCATCTAAGCAACAACTCACACTAGTCTCCCACACGACAGAAAAGCGATCATCATCGGCCAAAACCAATGGAGAGGAAAGGCTACGTAGAATTTTCACTAACAAACTATAAACTATTCGCCAACGCCAAGAAAGTCGCATCATAATAATTTACACACGATTTTCACCACATGAGATTGCGATTGACAGCCAACCAACAACAATGCCAATGGTGAACCATCAATGATACTAACAAAGAAAAGGCTGGAGATCTAATTAAGGCCCTAAAAATTAAAAAAAATTAAAGAGAAAGCAAAATTAAAAATCAAATAAAATTAAAAAAAAAAACAAAAAAGGGAAAAAGGGAAAAGAAAATTCAACCCTTTGGTTCACGAGGGCCAGCCAAAAAAGGATTTCATTCTTGTGAACTAAAAGAAACTCACAAGAACTGGACCAAAAGAAAAGAAATTAAGAGGGAGTAATAAAAAGGGCATTGCACGAAGGACCCAATCTTTACCAAAAGAGTCAATTGCAGCCAAAAACGCCACCAATGTCGTCATAGAGAGGTTTAGATCGATTTTTCAGAACAAGAGTCAGTCAACATCACACAAGCCCCTGATTCTTCGCCAGAGAAGAACCTTACAAATCCTAGACCTTCAAGGAGGCACTGACACAAACAGACTCCTATCTGGGTAAACTTTGATTTAGATGAGCGATAGAGACACCGTTTTTAGCACGAGAAGAACGTGCAAAACCATGACCTTCGCCAAGATGAACCTCTGAACACTCCAATTGGGCTATTAGATCCAAAATTTGGAGAGACCTAAACGTCAGATCTATGTTAGGATGTAGTTTCAGCCAAGGGTGGAAAATGGAGAAGAGGAGAGGGTACACTGATGTTGTTGGGATGATTATCACCAAAGAGCCTCGTTGGCGTCGAAGAGGGGTTTAGACAGAGAACTTTCATTAAAAGTAATAACACAACATTGAAAACACCTAAATGAGACCTTGTAGAAAACCAAGCAAATGGAACAAAGAAAATGTTGTAATAAAATAAATTATTAAAACCACTCTAAACCAAAGTCACAAATGAGGAAATATCTATTAAGATAGAAGTTTAAATCTAAGGAATTCATTGAGATGAAGAACTTCCGTCCTATCTTTCCTACCCTACCCCCCACCCAAAAAAAAAAACAAACAAAATAGATGAGAGGATATATTAGAAGATAATATTATAGACCAGACTATGAATTTTCCATTCTACCTTGCATTTTTGCACCATGTCATCAAAGTACTTCTGTTCCTGTAGTCTCAACGTCTGAAACTTTTCCACTGAATCAATATCAACCTTATGCTTTGTCTTGGGTTTTGGTGGTTCAAACGGGCAAGTCAATATGGCAATCTTAGCATCTTCAATTTGCTTTGGCATCTGAGGGTGACTCATGTCCTTGTCAACAATAATGCCATAAACAAGTTCAGTATCTTCTAACTTACCCCCTACTTTTCCCTCAACTTTGATCAAGTCCAAATTAACATCCCTTCTTTCAAGATCTGCTACAGCAACAACCGCATTAACTGCAATTTCTGCTAGATTGCGCTTACAACGATTCACACTGCAAGATAAGGAAAATGGCAATAAAAGATGTCTAAGTCACAATACATCGTAATAAACAGTCACCAATCATCACTCTTTGCCTACAAAAATAAATTATAAGATCATTTTACTGTTTACACAAACATGATGGTTACTTTAGTTTTCTAATTTTCAAACCTGATCACTGATGCAACATGCAACCAAAATTAGGAGGAAACCATTGTTTAACAATTATCATCTGTTCATGTAACACACGCCAAACCAATGCACTTGGCAATCAAATAAACTAGATATTATGACAACTACATTAATGATAATTGTCATGGTGGTTGATACTACAGTGGCATGGTGGGGGGTACAAAACTGGCAAATCAGATACGCAATGATAATTGACAAAATATACTAACATATACCACTATATTAAATTCATCCAAAAAATTAAAAAGAGAAAGGAATATGTTGGTGGAAAACTGAAACAGCAAGAATAGAGTGGAATTAAGTCATGTCACCATACATCTTAGATGATAAAGTGGTCATACAAGTTTGAACCAATGGCTCAAAGTTTCTCTGTCCAAAATCAAACTTCTGGGAAACATGTTCCAGGTGGTCAACAGCTATCCTGGAGGCCAGTTCATAGCCCTCAGCAATTCTAATAGGATGAATTCCGCGTTCTAGTAATCGCTCAGCCTGTTCTAGGAGTGCGCCAGCCATTACAACCACCCCAGTAGTGCCATCACCAATCTCATAATCCTGACTTCGAGACAACTCAACCATCAGTTTTGCAATTTGATTGTCAACATCCATCTGCTCCAAGATTGTTGCACCATCATTGGCTGAAAAAGTAATAACAAGTGAAATTTACTGGATAATTAGCCAACTATATAAAACAGTTCAAATTTCTACGAAATAGATCTCCCAACAATGTTAATGAAGCAGGACTAACAACACTACAGAAACGTTCTAAAGCACTACATACTAATTATCATATATAATTGAGCAAAATATTATTGACTATAAAGTAAAAGTGTATTCTCTTTATTACATCTCTGATACCATATCAGAAAAATATATTATTCACATATGTTTGGGATAATTACGGCATTAAAAATCTAAAAAACGGATGAAGCTACACCCTAACTTCAAGGATCAAACTATCAGTTTTAACATAAAAAGAGTAAGAAAGATAGATGAAGAATGGACAGTCTAGGGTGGTGGTGATACCTAAAAGACTACCCATGATTTCTCCTAAGGCACAAATTAAATCAACAAAAAATAAAATTTCTAAAACAATTTGCATAAGTTTCATTTTAATCAGCTAAAACACAAAGACAATATCCAGGCTGCCCTTGGGAGAAAATAGTATTTTCATTTCCCTTAAAGTTAAATCTGAGCTAGACCTTTTCAACCCTTCGTTCCTCTATTAACGAAGAATCATATACATTTGAAGTAACAAGGAGGTGCGACCTTAACCGTTTAAGATGCAACTTCCAGATTCAAAGCACTAAGAGAGTAAGATTTAAGAGAGAGAATGAGAAGGAGCAAAGGATAGTAATAACTGATAGTAACGTCGCCATCAGGGCTCTGGAGCATCTTGTCCATGCCCTTGGGACCAAGCGATGTTCTGAGGATTCTGGCGACAGCTCTAGCAGAAGCAATGTTAGCCTTCTGAGCATCGAGACCCCTCAACCTGGACTTCTGCTCCTGCTCCTTCAGGATTATAAATGGCCTCCCAAACTCGTCGAAAGCGAGAGCCATGGCTACGTCGAGATCAGCTTCACTCACGGATCAGTGAGTTCCTCCAGATCGTGTACACCTCCTATGGAAATGGATCTCCGACGAAGAGAAATATAACAGAAATGATTAGTGGTATAAGGAGAGTAGAGGTTGGGGTTTTAGAGTTCCCTCCTCCTTTCACAAAGCCCTAATTTAGTCCATCTCTCCCTACCTAAATGGGCTTCTCTTTTCATTTTGGATTTTATAAAATTTGGGCCTCCTTTTTAATAAGAAAAAATAAAGGAAAAATTAATGGGACAACTTCCAAAATGACTAGCTTTTAAGAAATAATTAGGTAAATAGCTAAACCTCTTTAGTCTTGACCTTTTTTTTTTTTAGAACTCTTTTATAAAAAAATCTTGGACACAAATATCCCTACTATTTATTTGATTTTAAATAAAATAAAAATATATTTGCCTAACTAACTATTTGTTTGTTGAAGAAATATATTTATTGATTTAAAAAAAAAAAAAAATTAGTTGACCAAAATTAAAGAAAACTTGAACGTTAGTATTTGAAATTTAAAAATTTATTTGTTCCGTTTATTTTTTTTTTTTAATTGTTCTTTAGATGTTTTTGTACATTCATATCTCATACACGGTAAATCTTGAAAACTCCACCTTCATACTTAAAAACTTTTCACAGAACACAAGTGTTTGCGAGGTTTAGAAAGCACCTCGATTGTAGGTTTAGGCATCATCGCTACTGCTTTTAAAAAAACCTCTTGTAAAAAAATGAGTAGTTGAAGATACTTTACTCACTTATTTGGAAGAAGTAAAATGTCCCCATTTTTTAAGACAGAGACTTCCAAAAATTCCCCGAGCTTTAAACCTGATTTCCCGTCACTATTGGCCATCCCAGTGAGATTCGAGCCTAACTTAGCCGCCCCAGCAACAAACTTTGCAAAGAAGGTGTAAGAATCTTCTAGTCTGCCCCTCATTCGCTCAAGGGCCTTCTCCTTACCCTTCATCAATTTGTAGTAACTAATGCTAACACCATGAATTTTCTTTGCATACTTTATTGCATTGACATTGGTGCAAGATGACATATTATTCTAGTGAATAATAGATTCAGCATACTTAGACACAATTATCGATAGTGGCTTGTATGTGGCTATCGTTGACAACAACATTAACAGGGCATGTGTGTGTCAATAAACTTCCTAACCACCCATAAATTACCCCCTCTTGTATACATATGCACGAATATACTAGTTGCAAGTGTTGTGTACGTTACATGTTGTAAACTGCTTTTTGGTTTGACTTTAATTTTTAAATTTGAAGCTTTTCACCAACGCTAGTTTGCATAGAGCATCCTTCAAAATATCATTCTTAGTTAAGACCAACCTAATAGCTAACACAACCTGGGCATCTGATGCATCTGATGTGTACATACTTGTAGATATTGGGGCATGTTCGGCCAAGATGCAGCAACCATTGAACAAAACACTCACAAACCCATTCCATCTATTGTACATCGTAATCCCCCTTCAAGGTTATAAGCTTTCTTTTCTCAACATCGTCCTTGTAAAGTGATATGCGGGAAACCTTGGAACGAATATACTTGCTTCAACCAAAGAAATAAGTTAGTCTATTGTATTTCTATTTTTAACATTGTTTTCTATGGTAATTTGAATATATATTTATGTCATTCCAATAACCATTGAATGCAATTGTGATGAGCGTTTCCTCCATGGTATGAGACTACAATTCCTTCGTTCGTTGTTTAACATAGTCGTTATCAGTTTTTAATCAATGTGAGGGAAAACGGTGAAATGAGATGAAATCCCCTTTTACTTTCACGGTACAAAAACACACCCTACACCTTCAAAAAAAAAAAAAAATGATGAAAGGCAATGGAATCCCCTTCTACCTCTCCCCTCACTATACAAAAACAAAGTTGTCTCCCCAACCCCAATCTAGAAACCGTCCCATTTTTTTAAAGGAAAAAAAAAAAAAAAAGGAAATTTGAGATGTGAGATTCTTTTGAACATGAAATGTGGGATTCTTAATTCGAAAATTAAAATTAGTAATTAGTTGGGTTAAATTTAGGATGGAAGAATTTCTATTTTAATGCATAATTTTAATTAAAAATAAATAAGAATGGGCATTTAGGAAATAATTGGGCATTTTAGGAAATAATTAATTCTCTCATTATCCTAATTTCCTACTTAGCCACCAATTTAAATGCTCACGAAAAGTAGCCATTATTCAATATATTTTGGAAAAAGTAACCATTCACTACTATTTCCCAAAAACAATAGTACATGCCTAATTTTTTTAAGAAATAATTTAGAATATAGCTAAAATTTTTCCAAAGTCTAAAACATACTATTGAGAAGAGTGAGAAATTCTATACTTTCTAAACTACGGCAAACTTGATAAATAATTTAAATCATTTTAATCAACATTATTAATTATATTAAATCAATTAATACTTTCTTTTTTGGAAGTAGAGATCTAGGAAAGATTGGCTGATAATAAAGGAAGAGAATAGAAAGTGGTTCCATCTTTAAGCCAATCAGAAGAGGAAGCGGAATCATAAAGAGAAGCTTAAAGATAGAAAAGAAAAGCTTGGGTTGAGGATGAAAACAGTATCAATCAGATTGCCTGGATTATTTCTCCAACATCTTCAAGGATAATGAGGTGTCAAATGACAATATTGTCAAAGTGTGGAAGGTGTAGAAAAGGTGATCTCTAAGTTTGATAATGCTAGCATTGAGCGATCTTTTTTTACAATTGAAGTGGATTGTGCATTAAAGAGTATGAGCCTATCAGAGGCTCTAGCGGATGGTACTAATGTGATGTTCTTTCTCAAATATTGGTATATTATTGGAGATGAGGTGTTGAAAGTTTTATTAGGTTATGAATGATCATGGTGATATAAAACCTTTAACAGTTCTTTCATTACTATGATTCTCAAAGTTCACAGTCCTTATTAAATGGAAAATTTTTAGACCAACAACATGTATAGTACAACTTGTAAAATCATCACCAAGACGGTTGATAATTGTATGAAACCTCTTGTTCATAAGATTGTATCTCATATTTAAGAGGTATTTGTTTCGAGGATGTTGATACCAGACAATGTTATGGTGGGATTCAAATGTACTCATGCTATTAATCAGAAAAGAAAGGGTGAGTAAAGCCTATGATACAGTAAGTTGATCATTTATTCTTAATATGATGAAAAAGTTGGGTTTTAATGCTAACTGGATCCAAAAGATCCAATTTGCAATGTTGATCAACGAACTCATTAGGATTTTTCTGCTAGGAAAGGCTGAGGCAAGGAGATCTTTTATCTCCACCCCCATTCATGATTTGTGTGGAGGGACTGTCGACGCATCTTAATAAGGTAGAATATTTGAACCTTTTTAAATGATTGAAACTTTCTAATAAGTATGAAAGGACAACTAGTCAACACCTCTAAAAGAGAACTACATTCAAATTAAAAAGGATCTTGAACAAGTATGAAAGGACAACTAGTCAAGTCATCAAATTTGCTAATGATATCTCAAAGCGGTCATCCTATAACCTTCTTATGTTGTCGCAATAGGTATAGCATCAACCTTTTTTTTTTTTTTTTTGGCTCTAAGGTTTATAAAATAATAATGGGGAGAGTTTCTCCCAAATAAGCATATTTTTTAGGTGCTATGGAAGTAACTTTAGATCTAAAGTAAGTGGTTCCAAAATATATGGTTTCATTGGAGGACGCTACCTCCCACAAACTTAGTGCATCAAAATGATAAAAGTTAGAAAGCATACTACTTTTTTTTCCTCTCCTCTTTGAATGTGATAGACAATGCTTCTGCATCTTCCCAATGCAAAGAGCATTCAACTAACTTCTCCTTAACTGCTTCATTAACTTCTTCTTCTATTAAGCTTATCATTAAACAATTCTCAATTTCAACATGGTATCTTAATGAATCATAAATTTGAACTAAACATATAGTTTGTTCATCCTCATAGTGATAGTGCCTTCATAAATATCCACTAGAGTTGTCCCCATTTTCAAGAATTTGTGACCTAGAATGATTGAGACATCCTTGTCTGCATCATAATTTAAGACTATGAAATCTGCAAGGAATATAAACTTATCGACTTGAACAAGAAGATCCTTAATTTTTTTTTCTTTTGGATACATAATAGATCGATCCATAAGTTAGAGAGTAACTGTGGTTGGTCTTGCTTCAATAATGGCAAACATCTTGTAGATAGCAAGGACATTAGGTTAATGTTGACACTAAGGTCACATAGAGCTCTACCAAATTATTTACCCCTAATAGAAATTGAATGGTAAATGTCCCATGCTCCTTCCTACTTCGAGATTTAGTTCTTTGTTAGAGCACGACACAATTCTGATAAATAGACTATATTAAATTATTCGAATGTACTTTTCTCAGAATGAGCATCCTTCAACAATGTAGTGTAATTATGCATTTGCCTCAGTAAATCCACCGATGGGATATTGATATAGATCTCAATGAGAATATTATAAACTTCAGAAATTTCTTCTCGTCTTGTTTCTTTTCGTTCAACCTTTGTGAATAAGGTAGAGGTGGTGGTGTAAACATTGGTGCTTGCAATTCTTTCCCCTTTTCCTTGGTTGACTTATCTAAATTTAGGCTTTTAACCTTGCTACATTCTCCTTCATCTATAGCAAAATCTCCTAGAATTTCACCTACGATGCTATTAAAATTCTTAATGCCTTCCACATTAGTATTTTTGTTCTCATTTTCTCCTGAAAACTCAACTCTTACTTTCTTTCTCAATTGTTTATCTTTAACATAAACATTCAAAGGCTTCTCACTTTTTAGTTCAATGGCTTGAACTTTTTCCTTTCTCTTTTTTTTTTTTGCATGCTCACACTTCATATGTCAACTTCCCTATTTTTAATTCTAGGTTTTGCATTGTGGTTTGTTGACTATTGATAGCTACATCAGTTTCACCAATGTATTCCTTCTTTTTGTTTTCCAGCAAATTTATAGGAACTTGCTGTTGAGGGTTAGGTTCTAGTAATTTTGGTTGTTGTGGTGTGATGAGAAATCGGAGCCATGCAGATGTAAATCTACTTAGGATGTGAGTTTGCATTGGATATGCCTAAACATCACTCTGACGCCTTGAAAACGCAAGTGTATGCTGTCAATTGTATCAAGTAATAAGTATATTCATGTCATTTCCTCAATGACATATTCTTTGAAGTAATTTCATATTCAGGTTCAGGTAGATTAAGCAAACACAAAAGTAAGATAAAAAGTTTGAAATGTAGGTGCAAAACACATTGTCAATGCGGCAAGCATTGCCTTTAGTCAAACAACATCAAAAATAATAGTCAATATACTGAAACATGTAAAGTAAATACATGGATGATAAGTAATATGCATCACATTAATAATAAAAATACAAAGGTCATTAATCAAGACAGTTAGCATGGTAGAGAACTAAGTTTATGATACACATCAATGCCTTATGGCAAAAACACATTCTCTCTTAATGCTACTCACATTAAGGATGTGGTCCACATTCATTAGTGGGGGGCTATGGGGACCCTTCCTTAACCTACTAATTCCATAGTAGTGACCTAATAACAATAGTAATGATCTATCAATTCACTAATTTCTCCCAAAGCAAAGTGAACATCAAATAAAAAGTGGATGGTCTGTCGACCCTTGTTAATTAACTTACTAACTTTGTAAAAAATAACATCTACCTTGCCTTAACTAGTTACTTGGTTACCTTATTACTAAATGAACATACACATACTTAACATGAAGAATGCTGATTATATTCAGAATGCGAAGGACACTGTCAAAAATAATACAACCAGATGCTTCACACTAGGAATGCATGCAACAATCTATCTACACTAAGCAATTAGAATGCGAGGGACATCGCCGAAAACAATAATACAAGAACCTCTTCATAGTGAAAGCATACTACTACTAAGCATAAAGTAAAAAAAGCAATAAAATAAATAACATAAAAAAGAATATAACTTGCATTGAAATTGAAAATTCATAAAAATAAAATATATTATGATAAATGTTAGACAGTAAATTAAAGTTAGTAAAGGAATAGTAAGAGAAATCCCTTGCATATGTGTCACTCCTATAATGCTGAGGACTTTAAGGCTAGGTAAGTGCTCAGGATCTTGCATTCAACTTTATGCTAGGTAAGTTTGTTAAATGTCCTGAGCAATGACAATGTCCTCAACGATGGGACAACCATTTCTCTTCGTTTTACTAGAAGTAAATAAAAATAATTGTCCTTCACACTAACTCCAAAATTCGACCACACTGATTTTCTAAATGATGTTCTCTTATATAGACCACTATTGGTAACATTTTAGCTGCACCAATGTCTTAAGCTTCTCTTTCTTGTGCTAATCATGAATGCTCACAACATTGACGAGTTTTAAGCAATGAAATGTGAGAAATGTTCAGAAACATGCCTTAACAGTGCATTTTTCACATATCTCAATATTAATATGCCTTAATTGACAAACTAATGTATTTAGCCTATTTCCCATATGAAATCATACAATTCTTATGATATTAACATCTAAAACTCATGAAATCTTGGTAAAAGTAAGCTAAATAACTCTCTAAATGGAGAGTTATCACACCCCCAAACTTGCATATTGCTCGTCTCGAGCAATGCTCTCTTCTACATGTAGAAATTGATTGTTAATGCTCATCAATTTTGCTATTATAATATCGTACACAATAATTTCAGCATCAAGTCCATAACTAAAAATCTTGTTGTAAACTAAAAATTTCTAGCCTTGGTTTTTAACCTTTGGTGATAGGGAATCTCATGACTATCATTTATCCCTTCTACTTACTTATTCTAAATACAAATAATATTTCCCAATATTCCTAGTAGTTTAATACCTTCAGCTTAGATCAATCCTTTCTTAAACATAAAATTCTATGAGTTTGACCAACTAATTGCCTTGGGATTTTTATTTTCACAAACACTTTTAGTATATCGAATACCCTAGGAGTTTCTATGCTTTTATTCACATCCCTTCCAGGCTAGCATCCATACTTTATCGATTCACTTTCTGTAGTTCTTAGAATGACACACTTGATCAGAGCGACGCACCTAAGCAAATGAAACAATTTTATAGTTCTTAGGATGACATACTTAAGCAAAGTAGCACACGTAAGCAATTTTGAACAATCTTAAAGTTGAAGCATTGGCTAAATTAAGGAATACTTTTAGAAACTATGGCTACTAGCCTTTTTTTTTTCCAGCAGTGCTTTCCACATTGAATGTCCCCAAGTAGCATTTTGGTCAATTAGAGAAACTAGGGTTTCCCTCACCCCCAAAACTGGAAGTCTTCATTGTCCTCAATGAAGGTGGGTTCCACCACTAAATTTAGAGTTTTCTATGTTTGAAAAAATGATGTTTAAGCATTTAGTGTCAATGTTGGGTGCATCCTCAGTCCATTACTCTAAGTAAGGTTTAAGCTAGTTGAAGATTAATGATATTCTAGAAATTCCTAAAACAAAAAGTATATGAGCTAGGGTAACTAATTTTGGTTTGCTAAAAAACTTTCATGCGGCAAATATTAAGTAACAAGAAGGTTAATGCACATAGTAATTAAATCTAACAAGTATTAAATAGTCTTTGAAATATGTAAGTAGGATTAAATGATCTTCATAAATAAACAACAAATTTTTATTTCTAAACTCACTCTTTAAAAAAAAAAGGTGTGATGCAATGCGTGGGACATCTATAAAGTGGTCAACAACAACAAAAAACTCATAAGTTAGAAAGAAGGAAGAACAAGAGATAACATAAACAAAATTAATTATGCATTCATTGCATTATTTACATAAATGAGCAAAGAAGAAAAACTACAAGTAACAAAAACAAATTTAGAGTGGGGATATTTCTTCTAGAAATTAGGACTTTGGCTAAAAGAACTATCTTCTTCTCTGATTGGTGATGGCGGTTCCCAAGGTTGAGTGACTTCATTGAGGAATGCTGGAAACTGGACGTCCCTTGCATTTCGCTCGATCACTTGCCTTAGTAATGCATCCTGTCGCTCAACATATTTCTAATATGTCGAGCTTGAGCATAGTAATGCTCTTGCTGGCTCTTCATCTCTGCTAGCTGCTTGAACATTCGCCAACTATGGTCACAACTTCTACACTTTGCTGCCTTATAGCCACCCTTGCCCGAGATTCAACTATTTGGTAGGGTGGTCTAGGTGCTAGAACAACATCGATGGATGTTGGTGCACTCCTTGGTCGATGCACAGTAAATGGATGAAGTGCGTGAAGAAGATCTTACCCTGCTTCTTGTTGATGCATCACCTTATTCCCCCTCTATGATGCGGCCAACACCAATGCTAAGGCTCGTATTAGCGCGTACAGCAGCTACGCGCAAATTTTGTTCACATCGGTGTCATGTGTTGTCAACATCAGGCTTGTCTTGACAAAATTCAACCAACAATGCACCTCCGCATTCAGGAAACCCGTATGCACAATTCGTGCTTCTGATGTTATCTTCCATGCTACCCTTCACGCATCAATTGTGTCCAAGTAATCTTTAAGTTGCGCCTTAGTTGGCTTTGCTGCCATGGCGTTGTACTCTACATTTAGGTTGCCCTTTAACTCAAGCGCCTTATTCAAAGCAACTGTGCTCCAATTAATTGCTACTTCATAGACTTGATTGCAAAGTTTCCTTTCCCTGTTGGTGTACATATATAACTCGTGAACGTAATCCACTCCGTTCTTGCTTCTAATTATGGCGAAATGAATACGATCCACTTGCACCTCACGATGGCGCTACTCACCCCTTCTGGCAACCCTGTCCTTAAGAAGTCATGCTTCTAGAGAAACATCTTTGTCTTAAGAAAGAAAAATCTCTCTTATGTCTTGATCGAGAACAATTTAATGGTCTGCAATGCGTTCTCCACAATGCCCCTTCGCTTTTTTGAAGGAAGACATTTCAGGAGATGATGCAACCTTCTTACTTTTTCTCTTCATCTCTTTTTCTTTTACTGGCTCATGGATCTTCTCCTTTTTTCCTTCTGATTCTACCTCTTCTTTTTCTACATGATATTTCAGGTCAGACTTCTCTGTTGCATAGGCTTGAGCATGTGCTGCTCTTTTTCAGTTGTGGCCTCAGCCACTTCTTCCTCTTCTTTTTCTTCTTCTTCTTTCTCACCGTTCGATGCAATGGACTGCAGTGATACGTTCCGCATTGAGGCCTAGGCTCCTTCCCCAACTTTCATGGAAACTTCTGTTTCACTCAAAGATCGGAGGAATTGCATGCACTCCTCTCCAGTCTCTTCTCTTGAGAAGCTCTTCATCTTCTCTGTGACTTGTTTCTCATCTTCTTGGCCTGAGAGGCTGTCTAAAACTATTGGCTATAAAACAGAACCTTTGTGCTTTTTTGGCAGAATAGTCTGTAGTGGGATTACACTTATTGGCTTAGATCCGCTGGCCTCTATTCCAATGCACACGCATCCGCGTTGCGCACGGCGGATGGTGATGTTAGCCCTTCTCTGAATCAGAGGAACATACTCCTCCTCCTCTTATTTGACTTCAGGAGTGAATACCTTCTTCTTCTCAGCCTCTTATTTTCAGGTGGCGATTTTTGATCAGGTGTTTGATGCCATTCCGAATTTTTGGAAGATTATGTGAAGAAAGGGAAGAAATTCGAATAATTTAAAAATCGAAGCGGATTCATATGAGTTCTGGGTAGTTTGAGAGAAATTGAGAGTAGAGAAAGTAATTAGGTTCAAATTGAACTTGATTTTGAGCTTAAATAGGTGAAATGTTAGGTATATGGTTGTTGCACTCTGACATTACCGTTGTTGGCAACATTATCGTTGCCCCAACGACTAGTTCCATCAATTTTGCC
This sequence comes from Cyclanthera cordifolia, assembly GCA_037832605.1. Lineage (NCBI taxonomy): Eukaryota > Viridiplantae > Streptophyta > Magnoliopsida > Cucurbitales > Cucurbitaceae > Cyclanthera > Cyclanthera cordifolia. The sequence continues at coordinate 17,308 of JBBMEG010014822.1, forward strand.
TTTTTCAAATTTCTAGTCGTTAAGGTCAAACTAAGAGCTGCAATGGCTATTGACAAGTGTAAGGCTCACTAACGACTATATTTTTGAAAATAACTAAAAAATTAATATATTGCCTCAATGCTATTCGCATTGCTTTCGACTTTATCCTAATGTAATGTTGCCCGCATTGCATCGATTTTTTTACTTAACAGAAGGAAATAAATAAAAGAAGAGAATAAAATACAAATAAAAAAATAAATTAATTTTTTTTAAATTTACAAATGGGGCAGTTAAAAGATATGTGTACCTACATCGGAGATGCCCCCGTAATTAGAATGCTGCTATTCCTTGACCAAATTGAGGGAGCTGCATTCTTTTTGAACGTCTCCTCCCCTATAGTGCTATAACCTATGGCCATTGATCATAAATGTGTTGTCCTTCTGAATTTTTTGGATCTCAACTGCTCGACTATTATCTATATTGACAACTCTGAAAGCTCATTTCCATTTGGATTTAAGTTTTCCTATGAAGAACTTCAGTCTTGAGTTGTAGAGAAGAACTTGTTGCCTGATAAGAATGTCTTAGGCATTATTCTTTTGTCATGTCATTTCTTCGTCTTCTCTTTATACATATTTGCATTCTCATAAGCCATTTGCCTATGCTCTTCTAGCTTCAGTAGTTGTAATTTTCTACTAGTTCTAGCTGCAATAAGATCCAAATTTAGCTCCTCCATGCCAAATATGCCTTGTTCTTTAATTTCGTAGGAAGATAGCGAGATTTTCCAAATACTAGTCGGTAGGGGGACAATCCTAGATGAGTTTTAAATGTGCCTCTATAGGCCTAGAAGGCATCCTCTAGTCTGATGGACCAATCTTTTCTTGTGGGTCCCATTACTTTTTCTAGTATTTCTTTGATATCTCAAATAGAAATTTCAGCTTGACCCATTTGTGTGTGTGTGTGTGTGGGGGGGGGGGGATGGTGGGATCTTGCTATACGATATCTAATATTGTATCTGTGCAACACACTGGCCATTGCGCTATTGACAAAGTGTGAACCCCCATCACTAATTATAGCTATGAATGTTCCAAAGCGTGTAAATATGTACTTATGAAGGAACCTGATGACGGTTTTTACATCATTTTAATAAAGTTTCAATGGTCTCCACCCATTTGAACACATAATCAACTACAACTAAGATATACAGGTTGTCATAGGATGATGGAAATAGGCCATGAAGTCAATGCCCCATACATCGAAAGGTTAAAATTTGAGTATATAGTTCATTGACATTTCATTCTTCTTGCCAATATTCCCCTTCATTTGACACTCATTGCATGTCTTTGCATATTGATGATAGTCTTTAAAAATGGTTGGCCAATACGACCCTGATTGAAAAATTTTAGTTGTTATTCTTGCTCCTCCGAAGTGACCTCTATAAGGTGAAGTATGACACGCTATCAAGATATCTAACATTTTATCTTTCCTTACACATCTTCAAATTATACCATCACCACATTATTTGTAAAGATAAGGTTCATCCCAAAAATAAATTTCTCCAACGCAAACACTACTACCAATAGTTCCTTTTCTGTGGTGATGCAGTTAACTTGAGCTTCATTCAACGTCTTGCTCACATAATAAATTGATTGAACCAACATTTCCTTTTTCTCCCTGAGAACAGCTCCTACATCATAATCACTCACATCGCAGCAAGCTCGAAAAGCTTTGTCCAATCGGTAGAGATATGATAGGTGCAATTATTAGGGCTCTTTTTAGAACCTTGAATGCCCTTAAGCATTCTTCAAAAAAGACAAAAAGTAAGTTGACTTGAAGAAATTTGCACAACCGTTTGAAAAGTTTGGAAAATCTTTAATGAAACGTCTATAAAACCCGGCGTGGCCTAGAAAACAGCAAATTCCTTTGATTGTACTATGAGGTTCTAAGTTTTCAATACATTCAATCTAGTTTAGAAATATGATGCCCTAGGACAATGCCTTCATTAACCATAAATTGACATTTTCCCAGTTTAATACTAGGTGAGTTTCTTCGCATCGTTTAACACTTGTTCTAAGTTCCTCAAGAAAGTATTGAAGAAATTTCTAAAAACTATGAAGTTGTCCACAAATACTTCCATAATATTCTCTATCATGTTAGAGAATATCGCCATCATACATCTTTTGAATGTGCCTGAGGCATTAGACAGGCCAAAGGACATTCTTCTAAAGCAGATATTTCATAAGAATAGGTGAAGGTTGTTTTCTCTCGTTCCTTAGGATCTATCGTTGTTTGATTATACCTTGAGTACCCGTCAAGAAAACAGAAATATTTTTGACCAGCAATGTGATCAAACATCTGATCAATATATGGTAGTGGGAAGTGATCAGCTTTCTTGGTAGCATTGTTCAATTTTCTTTAATCCATACAGACTTGTCATCCACTGATTGTCCATGTAGGTATCAATTCATTCCTCTAATTTTAAACAACTGTCATACCACCTTTCTTAGGTACAAATTAGACCGGGCTAACCTAATTGCTATCTGCAATTGAATAGATAACTTCCGTATCCAACCACTTTATAATTTCTTTCTTCACAACTACCTTCATTGCAAGATTCAGTCTTCTTTATGACTCTACTGACCTTCCTACCCCGTCTTCCAAATTAATCTTGTGCATGCAGAAGGATGGGCTAATGCCTTTAATATCCACAAGTGTTCATCCTATTGCTTTCTTGTGTTGTTGCAACAGGCCTAGCAACATCTTCTCATTTTTAAGTTCTAAAGCGAAGGAAATGATAACTAGCAGGGTTTTCTTCTCTCTCAATTAAGCATATTTTAAGTGCTTTTGATGTGGTTTTAACTCTAGAGTAGGTGGCTTTAAAATCGATGGCTTCACTTGAGGACTTTTCCTCTTTCCCAAACTTAAAGCATCAAAACAAGTGAAACTAGAAAGCATCTTATATTCTTCTATTTTATCTTCTTCAATTATGGTGTACAATGCTTCTACATCATCCCCCTACGAAGAACTTTCAGCCCTTTTCTCTTCTATTACTTCTTTAACTTTTTCTTCAATTGAACTTAACATTGAACAGTTCTCAAACTCAGCAGGGTACTTTAAGGAATAGAAAATATTAAACTGTATTTGCTGATCATTCATTCTCATAGTGATAGTGCCTTCGTAAACATCCACCAAAGTCCTTCATGTTTTCAAAAATGGGCATCTTAAGATAATGGAGGCATCCTCTCGGCCTCATAATCTGAGACTATGAAATCTGCAGAAAATATAAACTTCTCTACATGAACTAGTATTTCTTCAATCTTTCCTTCAGGCTATTTAACTAATCTATCCGTGAGTTGGAGTGTAGCCATGGTAGACCTAGCTTCACCAATACCAAATGCCTAGTAAATAGACAACGACATCAGTTAATGGTGGCTCCAAGACCACATAAAGTTGTCCTTAGAGATTTACCTCTAATAGAACTTGGGATGGTAAAAGCTCCGAGATCTCCTTCCATCCATGGGATTTCACTTTTAACAATTACAATACACTCTTCAGACAATGGAACAATTTTGAATTTTTGGTTATGGCCAAAGTACTACACTCTCTTAAAGCTACCCAGATTCAAGATGTAGTCCACATTCATTAGTGGGCTGCTTTAGGAGATCCTCCCCTAACCTACTAGTTTTATAGTAGTGACCTAATAACAACAGTAAAGATCTTTCTATTCACTCCCTTCTCTCGAAGGAAAGTGAACAACAAATAAAAAGTGGATGGTCGGTCGACCCTTGTTAATTAACTTATTTTGTAAGCAATAACCTCTACCTTGGCTTAACTAGTTACTTGGTTACCTCATTACTAAATGAACATACAAATACTTAACATGAAGAATGCTGATTACATTCAGAATGTAGATGACATTGTCAAAAACTGTACAACAAGATGCTTCACACTAGGAATGCATGCAATAGTCTATCTACGCAAAGCAATATGAATGCAAGAGACATCTCCAAAAATAGTACGACTAGAACCTCTACATAGTGAAAGCATACTACTACTAGGATAAACTAAAAAGCAATAAAATAAATAACATAAATAGAAAGAATATAACTTGCATTAAAATTAAAGGTTCATAAAAATAAAATGTGCTACAATAAATGTTGGATAGACAATTAAAGTTAGAAAATGAATAATAAGAGAAATCTCTTGCATATGTGTCACTCATAGTAATGTTGAAAACTTTAAGTCAGCTACCTTGCACTTCAACTTCTTTCCTGGTAAGTTGGTTACATTGTCATGTGCAATGACATTGTTCTCAACGATGGGACAACCCTCTCTCTCCATTTTACTGGAAGTCAATAAAAACAGTTGCTTTTCACACTAACTCCAAAAATCGACCAGACTGATTTGCTGAATGATGTTCCCTTATATAGGTCAAGAAATTCCTTGTTTTTCTCCCCACTACACCATTTCCACGATTTTAGGATGCTAATTTGGGAAGTCTTTCACTTGCTGCGAACATGTCCTTGCTTGGGCAAACAACAATATATCGGAGCAACTCAATCCATTCTTGATCCGCATTAAAAGATATTTTGTGTTTTCTCAACATTTAATCTGATGCGGGTAGAATGAGGCCAACATTTGTACTTCTATACTTCTATATATGTATATGGGATAGCGGCCAACATCAGTAACAATTTGGTTACATCGATTTCTTGAGCTTTCTTTTCTTATGCTAATCATTAATGCTCACAACATTGATGATTTTAAGCAATAAAATGCGAGAAACATTAAAAAAATGCCTTAAAAGTGCAATTTTCACATATCTCATATTTAACATGCATTAATTGGCAAAGTAATGTATTTAGCCTATTTTCCATATGAAATCATGCAATTCTTATGTACTAACTTCTAAAACTCATGAAATCTTGGTCAAAGTAAGTTAAATAACTCTTTAAATGAAGAGTTATCATGATGGTGATTTTGATGGTGGCCATATCTTTGATTATGGTTCCCAAATTGAGATGCGTTATTCATTCTCGGTTGGGCCGAGAAATTGCTAATTGCATTCTCTGGTTGTGTCAAAAAAAAGTTAGGATGATTTCTTTTATCCAAAATTATGGTGTTTGGATATGTACTATTGGCTTGTTTAAAGTTATTGACATTTGCCATGTACATAATAGTGGCTGAATTATGTTGACAATAATTGTAAGCATGTTCTCCACTACAGGTCAACTCTCTCCAGATGCTTGGCTTATTGTTGATCCACTTGCGAATGTTATTGTATGTTTAATGATTATTGAGAGGCCATGTTTATGTGATAGCTGAATTATTTCGAGCATATTAGTTGCTTTATGATTTCTTTTCTTATATGCATGTCTAAGTACAATCCAAATAGGACATGTGTATATACACACACACACACACACGCATATGTATATGATGTCCCAAAAGTGACTTATTATTTAATAGCACAAATTGATGTCTAGGGCAGACACGACGTGGAAACATTAGACTCGATAGACAGACTGATCAGTTGCGAGACGAGAGGCAATATCCTACTCGTAGTAGTTTCATAGACCAGACGACCACCCACTTAACTATATCTACCAAGGGTTCACCTGAAAGTATTCTAGGTGCCTTATTGAAGCGTGAGAGAGTGGGCAATATTCCACCGTGATGAGTGTTAGTACTACCACCTCGGTGCAAGTGTACAAGACTTGAAAACTACTAGGTTACTCTGCTTACAGTGGTCTTCTCATTAGCATTGGTTATCTAGATTTCTTAAGTAGGTCAAATGACTCTAGGTATTTTGGTCGTGGCCATTAGAGAGCTAGTGAAACATGGGTCTGAGAATCCTTCTTTGCATTGTTTGACATTGTGTGTTGTCTACTGTTATTCATATTCATATTAACCCAGTGCTCGGAGTCCTTACAAAGTTCAATAACTCACTCTTTTCTTTTGTGGGCTTCAACATCTTCTCATAAGCTGTATCCATATGGCAGATTGGAGCTGAGGATGACCATGTGCTATACGTATTACTTATTTGATGTCTTACACTTATAGATTTTATCTTCCTTTCATCAAGAACTGATTTTGATAGAGACATGTATGTTGAAGGTTTTCCTTATGTTCTTTTGATATTTTATTGGGTATCCTACTTTATGTCTTTGGCAGTATTTTCATTGATTTACACATGCATTTAGAGTGAGTACTTAGTTGAGATCCTAATTTGAGTTTGGTCTTTACAATGATCATAATATTTAGTGAGTTGTGCACTCTTGCTTGTGAAAGTGTCATTTGATATGCATAAGTGAGAATAGTCAAACTATGCTAATTCAACAAGCTTCCGACATTGGAGATTATCATAGTGAAGTTACTAGGAACACAACATCTCAAGACAAAATTCCACCCATTCCCTATTGTTGTGGACGTAGAGGATTAGTTCCTTTTTGCATATGATAACTATTTCATGTATGAACCCACATTTGGTAAGTTACAAAAATAAAGTCTAACCACTAAAATAAAAATTAACATGATCTATTTGATTTCAAATAAAAAAAAAAAAGTAAGTTAATTATGATCTAAAATCAAGCATAATTGGTTTAGGCCTCACTTATAAAAACAGGTTTTTGAGGACTCGTTTGATAACGATCTTGTTTCTAGTTTCTTGTTTCTTAGTTCTTATTTTAGTTTCTTGTTTCTTGCCTTTTAAGAATAAGAAACAATAATGTGATTGGGAACGTTACCAAACGGGTCATGAGTTATCATGCCCAACTAATGTTTGTGACCATTTAGCCATAAGTAATAGTCTTTGTGTAGTTAATCCACCAGCATTTGTTCATATGATCTGTAATATTTTATAATCTTTTTGATTACCTTCAAGGTAGATTAGGCTAATTCTTAGTTAAACGAGAATGAATTCAACAATAATTGAAATGTATTATCCACTCACAAGTTCCATTTCAATTTTCTACCCAAATAAAAAAGTAACTTCCATTCACAAAGTAATCGTTCTTTTTTCCTATTCAGTAGAAACATATCTCCAATAAAAGTAATTATATATAAATGATGTAATATTGTTCTTGAGTTATGTTTATTATTAAATGGTCATTATAGTAGGGTTTCTAATAAAAGTCTAACATGTAAGGGTTAATTTTAAAAAAATAGCGTAGTTTAAAATTTTAATTTTTAAGGGTATAAGATATATAATTTTTTAAAGTAAAAACATAATACAATATTTCTTGCCTTATTAGAAATTTTTAACACGTCTGTGAGTAAGTAAAAAAAGCTTAGGTAAGTTTGTGAGGTCAACAACACAAGGTTAATATATTGGTGTCATGTTATAGGAAAAATATTTCCCGCAATACTCAACAAAGCCTAGCACCTCTCGGAGGGTAGCCGAAGCAACTCCGACCCCCTAGGGGGTCGGCCATGGAGGCCGAGACCCCCCGGGGGTTGGCCAAGCCCATTCTTCCACTCCTAGAGTTCTGAAAATGTGGCCTTGCCCCCTAAGGTTGGCCAAGCCTACACCGGTCCTCTGAGGGTCGACCAAAGAAGGCCAAGATCCCTTAGGGAACGACCAATGGAGGCGGAGACCCCCTAAGGGTTGGCCATGGGGATATTTATGTTTAAAATTGTTGACTGCCTGGATAAGATAATTTTTTTGTTTGGAACTTGCATGGTTGTTTTAAATGCATTGCGTAATGCCCGTGTTCTATTTTACAGGTTTTGCAGGTATGGGTTTCCCATATTTTAAGGGAAACTCTACCAAAATTTTCTTTAAAATTTTCATGCATTAGTAACATCCGTGGTATAACCTTACGGTTATGGACCGTGTTGTTACACATGTGGACGAGTCAACCGAGTCTATGTATTAGGTGTAACGTCCTGGAGTTATAACGAGAATGCCTTCAAGGGGTTGGCCGGGGATGTGAGAACCTGTATGTTGGGATTCGTTGGGATAAATGCATGCAATTAACGCGACATAAGCGTGTGGGTAATTGTAAAAATTACTACATTAATTAATCGATTAATTATATATTTATTATTCTACATGAAACCCCTAGGTGATTAATCATTGTTGTAAAAACATAAAGAACTTACATTGAATGACGCCTCTTATTATTTATGGTGGGTCATTATGTTGAAAATGTCATGAACAAATCCTCTAAGAACTTGTTGATTGAATCCTCCAATCTTCTTGGTTATATCTGTAATGCTACACTGAGTGCCTCGTGGGAAGGTTCTTAGAGAGAAAAAAACATGGGAAGAGTTTTGACAAGAGGAAAACGATAACTCAATTTCTTAGAGGGTTTCTCAATTTCAGAATAAGGTTACTCTAAACTGAGTGAGATAAGAATGAAGATCTCAAAGGCCTCATATGAGTCATAGACATCACGTTCTCGATGGAAAGTCGAACAGCGAGCAGCTCCAAGAAGAGTTTCCTCTTTAGGACAAGAGTAGATTCATGTTAAGAACCACCTAGAAGCTAAGGGTGGGGAGCCTAGGCAAGAATTGAAGCGTGCCGGTCTAAAGTTGGCAACTTTGGAAGAACAAGTACAAGGAATAGTAAAGAACCTAGGTCGTTTGATGCAGCTACTCAAATAACTCATCCGGCCCATGTTGCCATTACTGAGTAACACCAAGCACCGTAGAAGGCTGTGAGACGACGATCTACCAAGAAGAAGGCTAGGCAGACAAATCTACACCTTTAGTTCAGAACCCTCTGAAAGGGAAACCCAGCCACTAGGGCTTCGAGAGAGACTCCTTCCAAATACCAAAAACCGATTAAACGAATTCAACTGGGCGGTAATGATCAGAGGAAGGAGTACTCGATTCACTAGAGAATTGGCTCTCGAATTGAAGGCTACTCTAGAACACAATTAGTGAGAAGTAGCTAGCCGAACAACGACCCTCAAGGGTTATACTCCCACCGTTCTTCAAGGAGTTCGAGTGCTCTAGACGAGGTTAGACTTGGAAACGAACTTGAAAGATGTGATTAACCAATGCCGAAAAAAGGTGGCACCCGACGAAGTCGAGAACCAACCTTTGTTAACTCAGCTATGTCTTCTCCAAGACCAGCCGGGAGATATGAAGAAAGCACAAGAATAGAATGGAGTCGACCTGAACAATTTAAAGATCAGGTCAATCCTTCTTTCACTGATGCAATCATGGAGGAACCTGTCCAGACAAAATTCAAGCTTTCAACGATAAAAGCATATGATAAGCCTAAAGATCCTATAGAGCACCTAGATACATTTCGGGCATGGATGAAACTTCATAGAGTTCGAGATGCGATTAAGTGTCAAGAATTCTCATTTACGCTCACATAACTAGCAAATAGATGATTCATGCAACTCGTACGAAAGTCCAGCTCATCATTCCATGAGCTAGTCAGAGCCTTTGTCACCAAATTCCTTGGTGGGCAAGATCATAAGAAGCCAATCACCCATCTACTAACCGTAGAACAAAGAAGCCACGAGACTGTTCGAGAGTACATAACACACTTCAATAATGAGGCGTTGTAACTAAACTTAAAGATGAGAGGTTACTATAGTCTTTGGGGGAAGAAAACCTCACTCACGTACTTCGAGCTTCTTACTCGAGTGAAAAACTTCATGACTGTAGAGTAATTGGTGAATTTATATGGGAACATTAAAGGAAAGTGCTCCATTCTAGTGCGTGAGACGAAAAACCGCCGTGAATCTGACTACAAGGAGTCATGTAAGCGGAGGGTGAAAGAACACCTAGAAAAGAAAGAAAAGATCGACCGAAAAGGGGTACCACCTAGTCGGTTCGATACGTATACTGCATTGGTGGTGCTAGTAGAGCAAATCCTGATGAAAATTTATGAAAAGAAGGCGTTAAAGATGCATAGTAAGATCAAAGTAGGGTCCAACATGCGGAATAAAGACAAGTCATGCGACCTCAGACTGGTATGATCTGAAGAAATCTATAGAGTCGATGGGATGCTTGAACGAGTATATTCAAGAAGGTGAAAAACCGTCTGAGTCCCCTAAAAGAAAGGGGAGACAAAAATTCACCACCACCCTAAGAGATCCGAACCATCCTTTAAGAATCTGCAGAATAAGGGTTCAATAGGAGCAGTATTGAAAAAGTAAGGGAACCCGAGTGATGCCCAGAGCATAAGTTTCAGCAATATCCTGATAGAGGAAGTTCTTTACTCTAATGAGGGTAGACCAAATTCGAGGAGAAAAATTATTTGCCAGGGAGTGCTACCGTATAGCCTTACAAGGAGTGGTAGGAGTAATGAAAGTAAAAGCTATAGAGAGAAGTTGGTCTAGAGTAAGGTTGTCCTAAAGATAGCACCTGAGGAAAGTCAGTCCTCATAAATAAATTGAACACTTTTCCTAGAAGAGCTAAACGAGGCAGGGGAGAACCTGTAGATAAATTAAAGGTTGTACCCTTGTTAAACAAAACCCTAGTGGTAAGCATTGGTACCGGCCTAGAACCAATATAAAGAGAGAGTCTCATAACATTTTTTTTTAAGAAAATACAGACATCTTTGCTTGATCAGCCAACGATATGCCAAGGTGGATCTAAAAGTTATGGTCCCCTAACTCAATCTCGACTATAAGCGAGCATGCTAGAAAATAAGACCATTCAACAATGAATGAAAAGAAGCCCGACTTCTAAAGTACAAAACTTCTAAGTTTGTGGTGCAGGGTGACAAGTTGTATAGCAGATGATACTATTTACCTCTTCTCAAATGCTTGAACCCCAGCGAGGCAACATACGCCATACAAGAGATTCATGAAAGCGTATGCAAAAATTATGAAGGAGCAAAGTCCATAGCCAAAAAATTAATAAGGCAGGGCTACTTTTGGTCAACCATGAAGGAAGACTAAGAAAAGTATGCATGGTGGATGTACTACCATCCAAAGACTGCCGATCGAGTTCCTTACAAGCATGATGAGCCATGGCCTTTAGCACAATGAAGGGTAGACCTTATAGAACCCTTACAAACTAGGCAAGGCCAAGTCAAGTTCAAGGTGGTAGTAGTCGTTTACTTCACTAAATGAGCTAAAGTTGAGATTTTGGCAACTATCACTAAAAAAAGGTGACCGAGTTCATCTAGAGGTGCATAGTTTATAAGATTGGGGTACCTCGAACTCTTATCACCGACAATGGGAACTAGTTTGACAACTATGCTTGCAAACAATTTTGCTATGAGCTAGAAATTCAGCATAATATTTTCATCTTCACCTCATCCACAAGCCAATGGACAAGTTGATTCAGTAAAAAATCATCAAGAAAAACTTGAAGTCCAAACTCGAAAGCTTGAAGGGGTCTTGGGCAAAAGAGCTCCCGCAAGTACTATGGGTGTATCACACTACGTCTAGAACATCAAAAAACAAAACTCCATAGTCTATAGCATTTAGGAATCCTACTCAAGATAGGTCTCATATTCCCGTGCATTGAGTCTTTTGATCCAACGCAAAATGACCAACAACTATGAATGAGCCTAGATCTCTAGAAGGAAAGAAGAGATGCAACCCACATAAGGGAAACACAGTACAAAAGGAGAATTTCTAAGTACCACAACTCCAGAGTGAAGACAAAGCACTTTCAAGTAGGCGACTTGGTGTTGAGGAAAGGTGATGTCTAACACTAAAGAACTCAACCGTGGGTTCTAGGGCCAAATTGGGAAAAACCATACTAGGTCACCAAAATTGCTCGCCCAAGCACGTACTACCTCGAAGATATAGACGGGAATGAGATCCCCTATCCTTGGAATGCGATACACTTGAAAAAGTACTTTCAATGAATGTAATTTAAGTTTCCAATAAGTGTTAACAATAAAAGTTTGTTTTTTCATTCTACCAAAAGCTCCCTTAATTTAAGCTATATACTAGTGATATATATATATATATATAAAGAAGTAATTTATGATTGATTCTTTATATTTTTAATTTTGTTTTTGCAATTAAAATCTGATTTCTATAAAGAAAATTTATTATAATAACAACATATAATCTAAAAAAAAAAAAAATAAAAATATATATATATATATAATAACAATAAAATTATTATTATATAAATTGTAACTGACATTAGAGTACTTAGATAGGGAAGTGGATGTGAGGTAATTTACTAAAATTAGCAAAGATTTGAACAAAGAAGCGATTCAATGGCTCTCCCTTAGAATTTGCAACCATTCTGTTTCGCAACAAACGCTCCGTACCACAATTCTT
>JBBMEG010014843.1:0-29491 GCA_037832605.1 Cyclanthera cordifolia
CGACTCCTCGGAGAGTCCTGACCTCCACGGTCGACCCAATGGGGCCGACCTACTCGTTGTAACGGGCGACGTCACGGAGTGCAACGCCTCGAAACGTTACTTGGACTCGGTCGACTCCTCGGAGAGTCCTGACCTCCACGATCCGAGGGCATGGCCGACCCCCGGGGGGTCGGCAAGGGCGAGGCAGACCCCCTAGGGGTCGGCAATGGTGTTGGCCGACCCCCGGGGCTCGGCCTTAGTCCTTTTGTCCTTTGTTCGGGTCCCGGCCTCTTCCGGGACTTCCGGGCCATATTTTATGCCACAACAATGGTCATATATTGACAAAAAGAATCTCGAGGCAACAAAATGCATTTTCTCAACAAAATTAGTATGTTAATGTATCATCAAAGAAAATGGATTACACTTCCTAAGCGAAGTATATATGGTGATCACACAAACTCTGCTAATTCCTTATGCACCTTCACAATTTCATCTTGTGTATAGTGTAGATAGATGGTCATATCCATCGCCTATAATATAAATAGACGTTGTCTCGTAAGATAAAAAAATCATTCCTGGCACATGAACAACACAAGAACACAACTTTTGCTGTAAATGTGAAAGTATCTTATACCTTTCCTTGTAAGCTTAACTATTGAAGTGCGGATAGTGTTAAAACTCTAATCTCACTTAAAGAGTGGTAAAGAAGATTTCATGGAAAAAAGAGAAACCATCATGACAATGACAACAATGAGTATGAAGTTCAACATTAACCAATATTTTTTATAAGAGAGGTCAACTTACTGTAAGGCCCGCAACCTGGCAAATGTATGTAAGGAAAGGCAAGTCAGCCCAATCCAATATGAGCAAGGCTCAAACTGCATTGATAGTGGCAGACAAGGAAATAATGCCTCCACCAATCCGTACATATGTATGAAGGGATAAGAAGAACAAAGAAAGAGAAGGATCCTGTAGTGGGGCTGAAGGGGAGAGTGGAGAATTATGCTTCGTGGTCCTAGATCCGACAGAGAGAGAGAATATATAATCCCTAGCTAAAGAGATCATCGGTAAGGAAGAATTTGGTGGAACTTGGGATAACAGAGTTACCGGTCCTCTCGAATTGGCCGGATAGTTTTGGTTGTAACTCTATCCTAATTTTTTGTCTTCTAGTTCCCGAATTTTTTATTTGATATTAAGCTATAAATAAAATCTCTCTGGTTATTCTATTGGTATACGAAGCATTGTGTGTGTTTTCTAGTGTTAGTTTTTATAGGAGAGTTAGATACCTGACAAATTCAATCCTAGGGAATACGATGAGCATGGCGTAGAGACAACTAGAGGAAAGAATGGATGACAACGATAAAAAACTTGAGGAGCTGAGCGAGTTCTTGAAAGGTATCAACAAAAGTATTGAGAAGCTAAGTGTGGGAGTGTCAGAGAATCAGAAAACCAGTAGTAAGTTGGCCTAGGAGGTAACAATGGGCGGGGGGAGGGAACGTCGGTGATATCCGACGGTTCAGCCCGGAAACTAAAGCAAAAGGTGGAGGACATCGATCCGAGAGGAAAGAAGGAGGAAGAAGGATCACCCAAAATGTCAAGGGAGGTCGCTTGAAGTGACAAAAGTAAATTTAGAAAGCTGGAGATGTCGGTGTTCCCAGGAGAGGCTTTAGACTCATGGATTTTTCGAGTAGAACGTTATTTCAAAATACACAAGGTGATAGAGCTCGAAAGGTGACGGTGTCGGTGATTAGTTTTGAGCAGAATATGGTGGACATGTTTAGGTGGACGGACAACCAGAAAAAATATCACAAAGTGGGATGAACTGAAAAGAAGGTAGGATGTGAGATTCATACCACCTCAGGAAGGTACCTTGTGCGATTTTTAGCAGTTAAACAAGAGGGGAGATTGGAGGATTACATCCATCAATTTGAGGTCTTGTCGGCACCCCTGCCATACCTGGAGAAATAAATGCTGGAGAGTGTCTTCTTGAATGGGCTTAAATGAAAAGTTAAGGGCCTGGGTAACGAGTAGAAAACTCAAGGGCTGGAAGACATAATGGAACAAGCACTAGTGCTAGAAGAGAGGTACAGAAGGGAAGAGAAAACTAAACAAACAAGCATGGTGAGTGGATCAAAGCCCAACCTCAACTCATATTCCAGTAAAGGCCCAAGTGGAAGAGGAGGAGAAACGTTTCCGGTTAGATCCATCATGATTATCCCTGAGAAGGGAGGTCCAATCAAGAGGGAAGGCCCTGCCAGGAGGTTACTTGACGTTGAATATCAGCTCAAAAGGGAGAAGAAACTCTGTTTCAAATGTGATGATAAGTACTTTGTGGGACATAAATGCAAAAATAAAGAAAATTGCGAATTACGAGTAATGGTAGTTACCGATGAAGGAAAAATAGAAGTGGATGGAGGCAAAACGGTGTGCTGGAAGGCGAATAAGAAGAAGTATATAATGGGGTAGTAGAGTGTGCTGAATTAGCAATTCGATCAGTAGTAGGATTAACCACGCCAAAAAATATGAAGCTTAGGGGTATCATGAATGGGAAGGAAGTCTTAGTGCTCATTGACTTTGGAGCCACGCACAACTTCGTTTCCTCCAAGTTGGCTGAAGAGTTGAGGTGTCAGTGCTCAGACACCGCTCACTATGGAATAGTCATGTAACAACCTAAAGTTCTAAGCCTTTAGATGATTTAAAAACTTAAATAAAAGGCAAGTATATAGTTATTTATAAACAAAAAAAGGGGGGGGGGGTCTTTTATTATTATAAAAAAAAACACACCAATTAAACTTAAGAAATAAAAAAAAAGGCGTGCTTTTTTTTTCTTTTCCCTCTTTAATCGTGTGCCACTTTTTCCCTCTTCCATCGCCATTTCATTCGTTTCTCTTTCTTCTTCGCGAGCAGCAAGCAGCCACCAGAAGTTTGAGCGCCCGCCCCTTGTTTGTTGGCGCTTGCGAATCTGTCTGCTCACCTGCAGGTGACGTGCCGTGGCGTCAAGAGTAGGCTGCAGGCAGAGCTCACCCATTTCGCCGCGAAGGTGCGCTGCTGGGCCGAGAGTTGCATTGGATTTCTTCATTTTCACCGTCGATCCTTCATTTTCCCGCTAATGTTCTGTAAGCAAAACGATCTCTTTCCTTATATTTATATTTTATGAGTATTAGATAATCCATTCGTTGATTACGGATTTAGACCATCGGCCAAATTAATTTTAGAAATTCACTTGTTAATGATTCCTGTTGTTTATCTTTGATATATATATATATATATAAAATTATCTAGAGCTTCGTGGTGGGAGAAGATCCTTGTTGGTTTCTTGTGGTAGTCGTTGGATTTTCATGGGTGAGTTCATTAGCAAAACTCTATTTAGTACTAAATCCTTATTTCGGGACCTTATTTGTGTAAACAAAAAATCACCTTGTTAGACTATTTGACTATCTAGCTTGAAAATCCTTGTGAGCAGGATCCTTGAGTATTTGTTAACCCTTGGTAAATTTTTGGACTTAAACCTCATGTTTGAAATTGGTTCGTGGTAGCCATTTTTGTTGAGTTGGTCTTGTTGTGCTAAGGCCAATAAATTAATCCTTGTTGTTGAGATGTGAAACCACATTACTAGACACCAATTGTTTCTAAACACTTTTGCTGATTGTATGGTTAAATGAATCCTTCACAAAATGTTGAAACTTCATAAATAAAGCTTACTTCGTTAAAACATTGATTACTTTGTTAAAACCACCATGGTTGACTATGTCTCCACTTGAAGTTTGACCAAATCCTTAGTGTGTTGCTTATTTGACTAAGTTAGCAATTCTCATCTAATGGACCAACCTAGGGTGTTTGATTAAGCCATGTGATCTTTTTAACTGAATTCATAAAGTGTTGATGAACCATGTAAAGTGGCTTTTCAAAATCCTATAGCCTTGATCTCCTTGCATTTAGGCCATGAGTTATTAAAAAGGAGAGCTCTTTTGAATGGTTTTTGACAAATTAGGCCAACTTTGACCGATCAAGTAGGTTAACTGAGTCCCGAGACCCGAAAAATCATTTTTCTAAGTTTAGTCCATTTTAATAATTTCGACGTCATGAGTTTGTTTTTAAGAGTCCTAGGTGCTAGTTATAACCTGCTCATTCGATAGGGCCATATTTGAGTACCGTCTTCACCAAATGATCGAATCGAAGCTAAGAAGCTTGAGTGTGGATTCGAACAGGTAAGGGAATCTTATCCTTAACTTAAGATTATGTGAGTATTTATAAGCATGTGTAAAATGAACTGTGTGAAATTACTTGATGATATGTATTCGATTGCTCTGTTATTTACATGACGTCTACTGAATATTATTGCTATGTTATGAACAAATTATATATGTATCGATGAACTAAGTTATTTATGCAGGATAAGCTAATATGTCATCGTGTTACACTTATTAGATTCATTAACCTTATTGATATGAACTTGAAATCTGCATTACATAAGCATCTATAATGAAGGGCCGGGAGTGGCAACGCCCTGCAAGGGTAGCCCCAAAAGTGTAATATTTATATAATGAAGGTTCGGGAGTGGCATTTCCCAACGAGGGTAGCCCCGATAGTGTAAAATTTTATCTATGGAAGGCCCGGGAGCAGCATGCCCCATCAGGGTAGCCCCGGTGTCACCAAAACTATCTATTGAGGACTCTGAACTGCAGGCCTAATAGAGGCTGCCCTGGTATTATCATTCATCATATGCATATTCTGATCTTTTGTATATGCAAACCATTTATTATTATACATGTCTGTACTTATCCCAAGTTAGGGATCCTTCCTGAGTGTCACAACTCATCCTTTCCATGGTGGATTTTCTTCAGGTACTTGGATCGGGATGCTGACCAGGGTGTTGCGTTGACTATGAGAACCGTTGCTTTGGAGTCTAGAATAAATTCCAGCATGTTTTCAATTTATTACTTTCTGAGTTTATTAACTGTTTTTCGGGATCCCACCGTGTAACCGTTTTCAATAAATGCACTGATTGATCCTTTAAAATCCGTTTTATAACTGATTTTCATGCATTCGTGTTGCGTAAGACCTTGGGTTTTATTCTTTGAAAACATGGGTCGTTACAAGTCATGGGCTTGGGGAGAGCTGTTAAGGGAAAAGGCATATGCAAGAGGCTAATGTTGTTCTTGCAGAACTTGAGGATAGAGGAAGATAGAGGAGACTTCTCACAGCCCACACGGGAGGATAGAAGTACCGAAAGTATCAAGAACCTGCTGCACGAGTATGAGGAGGTGTTCGAGACACCAATGGGCTTGCAGAAGATAGACCACCGCATTGAGCTGAAGGATGATAAAGGAGCCATATGGGTAAGACCATACAAATATGCTCACGCTCAAAAGGAGGAGATGAAGAGACTCATAGAAGAGATGCTCAAGGCAGAAATTATTCGGCCCAGCCACCACCCTTTTTCAAGTCCAGTTCTGCTGGTTAAGAAGAAAGACGGAGGCTGGAGATTTTGCGTAGACTACTGAGCACTCAAAGGAGAACATTCCCAACAAATTTCCCATTCCTGTGATTGAAGAGCTGTTAGATGAACTCTATGGGTCGAAGATCTTCTCCAAACTGGACTTGAAATCTGGATATCACCAGATTAGAATGCACCCGGGGGACATAGAAAAGACAGCCTTCAGAACACACGAAGGACATTATGAGTTCCTTGTGATGCCTTTTGGCTCACGAATACGCCAACCACCTTCTAAAGCTTAATGAACCAGGTTTTTCGTCCTTTCTTACGAAGATTTGTATTAGTCGTTTTTTATGATATTCTTGTGTACAGCTCAGATGAAGAATCGCACGAAAAGCACATTTGGGTGGTGTTTAACACGTTGAAGGACCATGCTCTGTATGCCAATCGAAAGAAGTGTGGTTTGCACAACCCAAATGCGAATACTTAGAACATTGGGTATTCGGAGCTAGAGTGGAAGCATACCTGGAGAAAATCCGAGCTATGGTCCAATGGACCATTCCAAAAACACTGAAGGAGTTGTGAGGCTTCCTTGGCCTGACGGGGTACTACCGAAGATTCGTAGAAGGATATAGAGTTATGGCAGCGCCACTAATAGAACTGTTAAAGAAGGATGCATTCACTTGGAGTGAAAACGCCAATCAAGCTTCGAGAAACTGAAGTCAGCCATGATCACACTACATGTCCTTGTCTTCAACAACATTCACCGTGGAAACTGATGCTTCCGGGTAAGGATTGGGAGCGGTGCCTAAGGCACCCAACTTGGCAAACGTATGTAAGGAAAGGCAAGTCAGCACAATCCAATATGAGCAAGGCCCAAACTGTATTGATAGTAGCAGACAAGGAAACAATGCCTCCACCAATCTGTACATATGTACGAAGGGGCAAGAAGGACAAAGAAAGAGAAGGATCGTGTAGTGGGGCAGAAGGGGAGAGTGGAGAATGATGCTTCATGGTCCCAGATCCGAAAGAGAGCGAGAATATATAATCCCTAGCTAAAGAGATCATCGGTAAGGAAGAATTTGGTGGAACTTGGGATAGGAGAGTTACCGATCCTCTCGTATTGGCCGGGTAGTTTTGGTTGTAACTCTATCCTAATTTTGTGTCTTCTAGTTCATGAATTCTGTATTAGATATTAAGCTATAAATAAAATCTCTCTGGTTATTCTATTGGTATTCGAAGCATTGTGTGTGTTTTCTAGTGTTAATTCTTGCAGGAGAGTTGGATACCTGGCACTTACCTCATGAATTTACTTGCAACAAATTGAGAACATTAGTAATTTATGAGAGATCATTCCTCAATAGAGAAAGCCTCAAATAGAAAAGAATGGATTAGACTGAAGAGCTAGGTTTGGTAATTTAAAATAGAAAGAAAGAAATAAAGTTTACCCACCATGTAAAAGTAACTTGGGCACAAAAGAATTTCTCTCTCTCTAACTCACTTGACAATTCCTTCTTCCAAACTCCTGAAAACACTAGTAACAATAAACAAGTTGGGTGAATGCTTAACCTTTTTTTAGCTACTTGATATCACCACACTGTAGGGAAATAGAGAGCAATTACAAAGAAAAAACAAGTTTTGCTTAGGTAAGTTTGTTTGTTCATTGATTTGATCATTCAAGTATCTTATCCCTATATATCTCTAAATTCTTGAACATTAAAGACTTTACCTCTTTGGTAGGCTCCTTAGTTTTTCTTAAAAAGTAAGAAATCATCCATTTTAATTCATTTACCACCAAAGGGACCCCACACATATATTTTTATTCATTAAGTGAGGTTGTAGAAAAAAAGTCTCCACACATCTCCATGAAAAAGATAAAAAATTTCTGGTAAGAATCGCTAAAAAAACTAAATGGTAAATTAGATAGATGTCCTGAACTAGCATGCCATATATTAAAATCTGATGTGCTCTTTATTGTATTAACAACAAGAGCATTATTAGATGAATTCTTGTTAAATACATATAACCCTTGTCGAATTCTACCCTTCTCATTCATCTTGTTAGAAACAGATTTTTATTCCAGAACTTCCTGAGATATACAAAGTTCTCTCTCTATCTCTCCACTCTATTGACAATTCTTCATCCCCCTTCTTCTACATTACAAGTAGTATTTAAAGTCCCACACAATCCCAACGGCTAATAACAACCTATTACAACAATACTAACCTATTACAACAATACCCAACTGCCAAACTGTTGATTACAAACAACGTCCCACTGCCAAAATATTTTTGTGTTTTCTGGTTACTTCTTTGGTACACATGCAGAATAAGCGGTCAATCACTTCCCGGCGCCAAAAAAATCACCTTGTCCTCAAGGTGAAATGTAGGAAATTGTTCTCGAATAACGTCAACTCTTTCCCATGTAGCATCGAGCTCGTCAATGTTGTCCAAGCGAATTAATACTTCCACTTGAGATGGATCATTCCGAGCATGTCGAACCCCGAGAACCTCCAAAGGAGTGTAAGTGAAGGATAAATCCTCAGCCAAGCCTTTAGGAAAACCCGAGACCATAAAAGTAGACCCAAATGCCTTACGTAATTGTGAAACATGGAATATTGGGTGAATGCGAACGACATCTGGTAAAGCTAGACGATAAGCCATCAGACCAATACACTCCACAATCTCATATGGACCAACATACCTCGGAGCTAACTTTGCATTTAAACGTTTCAACAATGTCTGTTGTCGATAAGGTCGTAGTTTCATGTATACCCACTCCCCCACCTCAAACTTGACATCACAACGACTGTTGTTAGCAAATTTAACCTTGCATTGTTGAGCTTTCATCAGATTATCCTTAATCTTCTAAAGTTTCACATCTCTTTTCATTAACTTCTCGTCTACTAAAGCCACCATCGAACCATCTATGCTATAAGGGACCACAGTTGGTGGAGGTCGACCATACACCAATTCTAAAGGAGTAGCTTTTAACGATGAATGGTATGAAGTATTGTAACTAAGTTCTGCCCAAGGTAACCAGGTCATCCAAGTAGATGGAGATGTCATAGTATAACATCTAAGATAGGCTTCCAATCCACGATTTACCACCTTAGTTTGTCGGTCAATTTGCGGATGATATGCCGTGCTGAACTTGAGTTTTGTATTATGCATTTTAAACAGTTCCCTCCAAAATAAATTGGTAAATGTTGGATCTCGATCATATACTATAGATTATGGAACACCATGATGCTTAACTATTTCCCAAAAAAAAAAACATCAGCTATAAACGTAGCTGTATAAAGATGTTTTATCGGCACAAAATGGACGTATTTTGCCAATCTATCAACAACTACCATGATGATATTAAACCCTTGAGATTTGGGAAGACCAGTTATAAAATCCATTGAAATGTCATTCCAAACAAGTGTAGGAATAGGTAATGGCTGTAAAAAACCAGCTGGAGCTAATGTTAAATGTTTAGCTTGCTGACAAATAGAACACTTGGTTACAAATTCATGAATATTGGATTTCATACCTTGCTAGTAGAACTCCTTGGCAACCCCCTATAGAGTTCTCAACGATCCACCATGACCTCCCATTGGAGATGAAAGAAATAATTCCAACAAAAACGAAATTGTAGGTGAAGATTTAGGTAGCACTATTCTCCCCTTAAAAGTCAGTAGCTCATTTTTAAATTGATACCCATTGTGAACCAAAAAACCGTCCTTTAACTTGTCAATAATACTATGAATGGCCGGATCATCAGTTTGTTGCTGCCGAATATGCTGTGTATTGATATTACCAACATAAGAGATTGTATAACATTCTATGGTTTTAGGGAGACATGATAAAGCATATGCAACCGTATTATGCTTACCCTGTTTATACCGAATTTCGAAATCATAACCCAAAAGTTTGACAAACCATTTCTGATATTCACCAATAACAAGTCGTTGATCTAATATAAACTTAAGACTTTGCTGATCTGTTTGAACAATGAAGTGTCTACCCAAGAGATAAGGCTTCCATTTCTGAATGGTCAACACATTGGCAATTAGTTCCCGCTCATAGACAGCTTTACTTCTATGGAGTGGCGCTAATGCATGACTAAAGAATGCAACCGGACGCTCCCTTGGATTAGAACTGCACCAACCCCTACCCCTGAGGTATCAGCTTCAATCACAAAGTCCTTAGAAAAATCAGGAAGTTTCAAAATAGAAATCACTGTCATTGCTTTTTCAATGTTTCTTCAATTGTTGGGTTAATGTAAAAGCTATCCGACCATAATCCTTAACAAATTTTCTGTAGTAACCAGTAAATCCCAAAAAACGACCCAATGCTTTCAAATTTTTTGGAACCGGCCAATCCTTCATAACTTGGATTTTCGATGGATCGGCTTCTACTCCCTAGTCGGAAATCACATGTCCTAAATACTCTATCTTAGATAACCCAAAACTATATTTCTTGAAATTCGCTACCAACTTATTTTCTTGTAAAATCAACAATACAATGCTAAAATGTTGTATATGTTCATCCATGGACTTACTATATATATTAAAATATCATAAAAAAATACTAACACAAACCGTTGTAAATATGGATGGAGCAACTTATTCATCAACGACTGAAAAGTAGCTGGAGCATTCGTAATCCAAAAGGTATGACAAGGAACTCGAAGTGTCCTTCATAAGTTCGGAATGCAGATTTTTCAATATCAAAAATTGCCAAACGGATCTGGTGATATCCTGATTTAAGATCAATTTTAGAAAAGATCTTACTACCATGTAATTCATCAAGAAGTTCTTCTACAACAGGGATGGGAAAATTATTTGGAATAGTAGCCCTATTCAGTGCTCAATAATCAACACAAAATCTCCAACTGCCATCTTTCTTTCGAACCAATAGCACTGGACTAGAATAGACACTCATGCTAGGTCTTATAATACCAGCTACAAGCATTTCTTCAACCAGCTTCTCCATCTCATTCTTTTGACTTTGCGGATACCTATAAGGTCTTACATTAATTGGAACTGATCCCGACATCAATTCAATCTTATGATCAAGGTCTCTTTGAGGAGGAAAACCTGGTACTGATTTAAACACCTCACAATGAGTTCGCAATATCAAAGTTAAAGGTTGAGGAATTGATTTCATCAGAACTCAAAAGTATCATTTGAAATATTACTCAAAGTATTAAGTTCAACAAAAAATCCCTCTTTTTCCGACTTCAAGGTCTTTATCATTGACTTAAGAGAAATTCGAGAACAAACAAGGGATGGGTCCCCAATTAAAGTCACCTCTGATTTACCCATTTTAAATGACATTTGCAGCTTCTGGTGGTTTGTTGTTATATCACCAAGACTAGAGAGCCATTGCACTCCCAAAATTACGTCTGCACTGCCTAAATTCATAGGAAGAAAGTTTTGTACAATTGTTAATTTATCAATCTGAAGTATCAAGTTCTTACATACCTTTGATCCTCGAATTGATGTCCCAGAGCCCAACATGATTCCATACCCATCAACATCTTCAACATGAAGCTTAAGTTTGTCAACCAATATATTAGAAACAAAATTATGAGTTGCTCCAGAATCAATCAACACAACCACTTCTGTTTCATTAATAAACCCCTTTATCTTCAAAGTCTTTGGTGTAACCAGCCCTACCATTGTATGTAAAGCCAATTCAACTGAAGTTAGTTCTTCTTCGTCATTCTCTATTGTCTCTGTTTCTGCTTCACAATTTTGATTTGTCATTACATCATCCATCGTAGCCACCTGATCAACAATGACTTCCAACTCCTGCAATTCCTTCTTTTTACATTTATGACCGAGAAATTTTTTTTCTTCACACGGAAAACAAAGTCCCTTTTCTCTACGATCTTGCAAATCAACATCCGACAATCTTTTATATGGTGTCTTCATGAGTTTACCATACCTTTCCTTCTTATTTCCCAAAACCAAGTCCTATTAAGACTTTATGAAATTGTCCTCGAATGATTATTAGTAAAGGCTGATACCGATTTACTACTCCCACTTTGATTTTTAGTCATCTGACCCATTTTTCTGGTTTCATATTGCACCAATTTATCTTCTATCTCCTCGGCCCTCTCCATAATTGGTATTAACCCTTTTGGCAACCCCACCCTTAGCTCAATCTTGATGTCATCGTTTAGTCCTTGGACAAATTTTCCTTCGAGAGTATCATCATCCAAACAAATCACGGCTGAATAATCTTCGAATCGCTCCCTGTACTCCTGAACTGTCGTTTCTTGTTTTAAGGCAAGAAATCGTTCATGTAATGTACCCATTTTGTCAAATGTAAATTGGCGTAGTAAAGCTCTGCGAAAATCCTCCCAACTCTCTATCGGCCGTCGTGCTTCTGCCCAAGTATACCACTTAAGCACTATACCCTCCAAACGCAGAATAACAGCCTCCATTTTTTTCGATTTAGATAATCAATTTATCGAAAAATACCTTTCTACTTGTTGAATCCATTCATGAGGATTTTCTCCATTGAGCACGGGAACCTCCAACTTCCTAAGTCGTAATTCAAAAACCGGAGCTAAAGATTTGCTTATTAATGTTCCATCTTTGTCAGCTAAAAAAGACTCACCCCTAAAACTCTTTGTTTCTTGTTTCTCAATGTCACTCCCCTGTTTCTTGGAATCAATTCTTGATTCTTGATATTCACCCTCCCTATATTTTTTAAGCCTTCGAAACCATTCATTCATACTCGCCGCCATTGTCTCTGAAATGTTCTTTTTATTCATCTTGTCTTGCTCCTCTGCTTTCTTATTGAACACCTTTTCTTGTTCGGATAACAAGGTATCACATACCTTTGTTACTTCTTTCTGGATCATTGTCGCAATGTCCGCAATCTTGTTCTCCATTATATCCATTCGTGATTCTGATCTAGTAGTCATAGTTACCAAACGATCTTGGCGCTTTGATACCAAAGTGTTGGAAACAGATTTTTATTCCAGAACTTCCTGAGATTTACAGAGTTCTCTCTCTCCCTCTCCACTCTATTGATAATTATTCATCCCCCTTCTTCTACATTACAAGTAGTATTAAAAGTCCCACACAATCCCAACGGCTAATAACAACCTATTACAACAATACTAACCTATTACAACAATACCCAACTGCCAAACTGTTTAATACAAACAACGTCCCACTGCCAAACTATTTTTGTGTTTTCTTGTTACGTCTTTGGTACACATGCTGAATAGGTGGTCTATCACATCTTCAAATTGGACATGTCTATATTATACATTCATTAATAATAAGCTTTATCACAAAATTATTGTTAGATTTTAATGCACTTATTGATAATAGATGTATTTAAAAGAAGACACAAACAAAACATTATCTAACCTTAGAGCATTGCTCAATACAATAGAACCTATTTGATTGACTTTAATCTTAGTTCTATCAAGCCTACTGAGCTTTGTATAGATTTCATGTAGCAGAATAAATTCTTATTGTGATAAATATGAATTGATGTCCATGTATGTATTATCCATTCATGAAACAAAGAAGAGTCACGTGAGTATTAATATTTGTGTCTGATTTGTCAATAATGTTTTTGGATTGAAGGATGTTTAGTTTTGCATTAATGGATCTTCTTAGACCATAAGAAAGTAGGCTTTGTTCACTGTTGGATAAGAATCCATAAGAAGAACTTGGTTTCTTGAATGTGAATATTCTTCATTTAACCTCATCAAGAAGCTGATCAGATGTTCCTACTGAACTAAATTCTCCATCGTATTTGTACAAACCACAAGTGCAGCTATGTTTGCATGAGGTATACTCATCTCATAACCCTCTAATCTTTGAAAAATATCTTATTACAGACTCACCTTCTTACCTAGTTGTGACAACTTCTTTCTTCAGGTGGTATCTTTTTTGTCCATTTTTCTTCTAAAATCTATATTTCAGGTTTAACCAAATGATTCTTGCTAAATTTGTGAAGATAATGCTTTAAGATATCTTCTTCGATACTGAATTGAGAAACCACACGATGATATTGTAGTTGTTTCTTGTCCATAGCGCTGTCGTTACTTCATCTTCTAGCTTAGTGATGTTTCCATCAATAAATCACAATCTATTTTGAATGGCTAGGGCTATTGATAACTCTAAAATACTAGTTAATTGCTAGTTGTAGAGTTTTTTCAGAGAAATTGGTGTTATAATTGAGATTATGTTGTGAGTTTAATTGTTGAAGCATTGTTATTTTGTACGCATTATTGTGAAGCAGTAAAGCCTGTGTTGCTTAGGATTTTTCAGCAATTAGTTGTTCTCTTGTGCACGATTGTGTGATTAATCATTTGTTGATTACTTCACCTAAGCTATGGAATTCTTATTGCTTAAACAGATGTTTTGGATTATTAAGGGAATAGAAGATTATTGGATACGCTTAGCTTGAGCATTATGGCAGAAGGAAAAATTATTTGAATTAAGAAAAGAGATGTTGAAAGGGGTGCACTTTTATTAAACACGTGTTAGAATCGTTTGATTGACATGAATCCCGAGGTTGGCTAATTAGATCTCAGCCGTTGATAAAATCTTGTATATATTGTGAATCGCACAAGCAATTCAGTATGTTGGAATTCTGCCCATTGTCATTTTTACAACTCTTATATTCAGATTTAGAGAGAAGTTTACTATTTTTTTAGCATTAGCAATTGATGATGAAGGGAGAATTCAGATATGGAATCACTAGTTTATGTGTTATTCGATCTAGGCTTCTTCTACCAAATCATTTCTTTACTTTCTTTTGCTAAATTTTTATAATCGATTTAGTTTTTGTATGAACTTTTCTTTCAATGCATTTGAATGCGATTTCGATATGTTCTGTTAAGTTCACTTGAAGTTTGATTGTTGTTTACATTATTTTCATCGATTTTAGAAGTGTGATTTGTGACCGTGATTGATTTCGATTGTCAATTATATTTTTCTATTGTGATTTTAGTGTTTGATCATGAATTCTAATACATTTGATATTTCGATCGATTCTGTTACGACGTAGAGCTAAATCTATTAGGTATGAGTAGGTTTTAGTGATTTCGAATTGTCATAGAATTGAATCGAAAAATGTCAAATTATCAATTACACTTCGTTTGACAAGCCATTTGTGATATGATTGTGTAATTACTTCGATAGAAGGATTATAGGATAAAACTTCATTGGATATATTAGGTTAGCAATATTTACCTTGGTATTTGATTAGGAGTCAGAGATGATCTTAATACTAATAATGTTGACTTGAGTTACATATCTGAATTTTGCATTTGGAGAGAAAGCAGTGGTTGAAATATAACAGTTGTTTGCTTCTTGCCTTCAAAAGTTCAATGTTATAGCAATCTGTTATCATTAATCCTAGCTAATCTAACTGATCTTATCATTTTTGTGAAGTTCTTGTGTGTTAATTGTTCTATTATAAATTACTTGTACATTTACGGGTCAACTTTGAGAAACAAATTTGCCTAACTTTTTCAACATAAGTTCGAAAAGTATTATTCAAATCTTTGTGGAGAATGACCTTTTATAAGAATTAAAACTTGACTACAATATGACCGTGTATACTTGCACATTAAAATTCGATCTCGAGTAGTTCTATTGTAACGACCCGAAATTTTCTAGAAATTTCATAATCTTTAATGATTAAAATAATTAAATTATAATTTGGTTAATTATTAAATAGATTGGGTTGCTTGAAACATTAATAGTTATTTTGTTTGATAATTTCTTAATTAAATGAATTTTGATTAAATGGGTTTAGATATAAATAATTAATTAGATTGTTTGGGATTTAAGTATTTTTAACTAAATAAATTAAGTAGTGATTTATCAAACCCATTTTAGCTTCCACGTTGGTTGAGGAAAAAGGGTTATGGGCTTATTTTAATTAGATAAAATATATAAATGTATTTATTTTTGAGTTAAACCATAAAAAAAAAAAAGAAAAGAAACCCTAGCATTAAATTTATTCCCTCTCTCTTTCTTCCCCATTCTCCTTTTTCTCATTTGGCAAAACAAGAACCCACACACCCTTCCTCACCCTTGCTTCTTCTTTGTTCTTACTGAATATATTTATACTGACTCTTATTATGGTTTTCCATCAATTAAGGAGGGACAACATCGAGGTGGCTAACTGGAGAGGAGCTGGCTGGTGACATAATCATTTGTTAACTAATAATTCATTTCATTCTACACATTATTTGAGCTCTTATGGAAATTATTTGAGTTGTTTTTAAAAAAAATTATTTTTGTTTATTTGGCAACTCTAGGCATATGCTTATTTATTTATGTTTGATTTATTTAGAACAGTTATTTATGTTTGAACAAACAGTTTTTGGTTCAGTTAAGTCATTTTGAAATCATACATATTAGTAAGAATTCTTGTTAAAATTGTTTTAGAAAGTTGGATCTTACATTTATTATAACAAAATATATTGCTTAAGTAAAGACATTTGAGGTAGATCGAGTTGTAACAACTATTAACATCAATCTGCTATAAATGTCGCAATTTCCATCCATAAGTAATTCTGAAACAAGAACCTAGTCTTATCACTGCGGTGCAAATAGTAGCTACTACGAGGATTATCTGCTGGACTTTCTCCTTTCCCTTGATCTTGACGAATTGATGATATATATTACCAATTTTTGAGTTACAATTCTTCTTCTTCTTCTTCCCTCTCTTTTTCTGTCTTCCTAGAAATCTAGCGAGGAAAAATCTAATTGCTGTGAACAGAACTTTGAGAAACAGAAGGAGCAGACGGTGGTAGTTCTTGCTCTGATACCATGTTATAATTGGAAGAGAGTAGAGAAAAAGAACTCATCATTTTCATTATACTGTACTTGCAGATGAAACAACTCAGATGTTTTTAAATACTTGCATTACAACAAACCTAACTAATAAAGCTAACCCATCTAAGAAAACTAACTGGAACCAGCTGGAAAAATAAATAAATGAGTATGTGGTTAGACAATGACTATACAAGTGATAAAATAATGACCGGCTAACTTGATCGTGGGCATGTTCTTGGTATAGATCAATGTGTAGAGTTTCATGATCATGCATACTAACACTTAGTTTTAAGGTATTAGATTCACGAAGGAGGAAGAAGTTTGTGTGTTTTAGCTACATGCAGATAGAGAGATGCAAAACTCTATTTATTACAAACTATTGATTAATATGAAAGGTAGAGACGGTTGATGATCGCACATTGAAAAGTCATCAGACCTTCTAAGAATATATGAGATTCTCAACATATCTCCTTAAGATATGAGATGGATGTTCTTACTATCTAATAGGGTATTAGAGTCGATAAACCCAAACAGAGGTGCAATAAAAATAAAATTGTGATTCAATTTAAAATCGGTGAATTGAAAAGTTACGCAATCTTAAGAAGACATGTTGGAAATCGGACATTTGAAAGTAAGGAAGCTGACCTCCTAGGCAATATATAACATAAGTTACAGATTCAATTTTTTTTTCTTATGTAGTTTAGTTGACTTATAAGATGAAAAGACAGTTAGTTAAGATGGTATGTGGCTGTTTTACCAAGGAAATTTATTGCTTGGTGACTGCTTAGAAGCTTATAGGCTGAAAAATCTAGAGATCATCCATGGCATTTTCTGGTTGCACATAAAATAAACTTCTAAAGAATGTGCTAATTTACTGGGAAAAGAGCCAATTATTTTTGCAACCATGTAGATAGATTTTTGAACGTAGATAGAGCATTAAGTGATACATGTGAGGAAATAGGCTTCGAGTTAAATTTATGTTAGATATAAGAAAATATAAGAACTCTTCGAGACTTAAGAAGGTCGTCATTTCTAATTGTAGATTCTCTATGCTAAAATGGTTAAGGATAACAACTTTACTTGAATCTCTTAATTGATATGATATTTTCCACTTTCGACATACGCCTTTATGATTTTATTTTTGATTTCACCCAAAATGTCTCATATCAGTGGAGAGGGTTGTCATGATCACATATATACGCATAATCTTCTCCTCTTCTAATCAATGTGAGAAACTTTGTTTGTATCCCGACAATCCTCTCCTCGAGCAAAGTTCTATCAAACAGCTCTATCAAGCTATGTCTCTTGGTCACGCTGACTGCTCATGAGAAAGAGTTGATCTTGACATCCATGATGATATTCCAAAATAAAAAGGTCTCTAGAGAGGCCTAAACAAGGGACTAAAAAACAATAGTTAAAATTCAACAACTTTTAAGTTTCCAAACATACTTATCACAACACTTGGATTCAAAATAATAAAACCATCTTCAGCTCACCTTTTGCACTTTAGGTCAAATTGCAAAAGAAAATTTCCATGAACTAAAAATGGATATAAATGGGTTGAAGTGGAAATTTTATGATCAAAATAGAACTTATTGAAAATTCACGACTAAAATTAGACTTTAGTACCAATATTGGACTTTTAATTTCAACTAAATGTCCTCTTTTAAAAGTTTTCCATATTATCTATCTCTACATCATTCAGCCTTTTAAAATTATGATTTAAGTGCCCCATTGTGGTTCCTTTCATTTTAAAATTACTTGATTTTTTTATAATCAGTATTGTGCCCCCAAAAAGATTAGTGTCAATGCAACTGAGTTAATTAGGCAAATTATTATCGGCAGATAAATAATACATGAGATGTCTACTCTTTTATGACATTTAAATAAATTTATAAAACTATTTGGAATTAATTGAATAAATAAATAGAATGCAATTGACGTTTATACCCTTCCTATTAATTGAATATTTATGTCTTAATAAATATAAGTTTAGATTCACCCTAACTAACTCAAAAAAGATCTCAATCTAAAAAAAACTTAAAAAAATATCATAAATTTCCTTAAAAAGAACTTAAAAGGATATCAAACGCAAGATTTTTTAATAAAAAAAATGTAGAAAATTAAAAGTTTTTGAAAAATCATGTTGGAAATATTTTAAATTTATTTATAAATGTTTGTGATTTAAAAAAAAAAAAATCCATGCTTACTATAGACTAATGATAAAATTTGATTGTGTATCTGTCTTTCTATCCTTCCATATCCATCAAAATAGAGAAAATCCAATGAGACAGTGTATATTTGACTCCATATAATATGTACCGTTGAAAATGTTGACTGTATATACGTCTACATATCCTTACATATATATATATATATATTATGATTGATATAGTAGTAAAATTTTACCTCAAGACAATCTCATATCTTCTCTTTTAGACCGTTAAAGACAGCTTTGGACCAATCACGACAGGTTAAAGAAATAAATTTCCTAACAAGACTCTCAAGGTAACTCTGTAATTTAGTAGCACTGTTGCCGATTTCTGACCTTCGACATTATATTGAATAACGAGGCGCTCACCAGCCATTCTAGGTTGTGCAAGATCACGCATCATTGTGATGCCTCTAGTATGTCTGTTCCGATGAACAGTAATGTTCTCAGCTTGATTATCATCACTCTCGGAGTTGGACATAATGTCAATCTGTATTAAAAATAATGTATGTTACAATTACGAAAGATTATGAAAAGAATTTAAGTAAAATGATTAAATTAATAAATAGAATAATTATATCAAATTCAGAAATGGTAAATAAAAAAACATAACACAAACCTATATATTAAGTCATACACCCTCACAATCACTTCTAATGTATGTGCATGAGTCCTCTCATCTACAATATCGGGCAACTTTTCTATAACGTCATAACCACAATCTTCATTGATACCAGCTTCTTCATTATTAACATATTCTATTATTTTTTGAGAAGGTGTTAAAACTACCGACCATTGTGGATTAAGTGGATCTTTAATGTAGAAAACTTGCTTCACTTATGAATCAAACTATTTATTAAAAGTAAAAATTAAACATGAAACAAAATGATGCAAGAGAACTTGGAGCAATAACCACAATATATTAAAAATGAAGCTAAAACAAAATTGGAACAACAATAAAGTTCAAACAACCAAGCAATAGTTGCCTATGAGTTTTTGGAAAAATGGCAAAACTATAATTGTTTATCAAAACTATAGTTGCTTGAGGGAAAGACACTAAAGTTGAACTTTAGGAACAACTTGATGCAATATTATCTCTCTAAATCAACAATTCTTGACTTTTTGGACTTCTTCATTTTCTTTTCTCCTTGATATCCATTTTACACCTTTTTCTCAATTTTACTTTCATTTTTAAAACTTTCCAATGTACATATACACATGTATATGATGAAATGAAAGTGTTTATAAAAGTTTTGGACATTATTTTCAACATTGTTTATAAAGATATATATACTAAATACAAATCAAAGCTTTAAGAAAGTTAAACATTCAACATATATATCTTAAAAGGTAAAACTTTTAAGGCATTTCAAGGCATGAACTACATAAATTGATCATGAAATTCGGAGAACAACAAAACTCAAAAACTCAAGTGAAATGCATAATACCCTAACCAAAACTACTAAAAATCAAGTTAAAACTTACCCAAAATTTCGAACCAAGCACTTATGGACGGAGAAATGGGCGTTTAGCGACTAAAGAGCGGCGGCGGCCGGTACTTTTTTGTGATATATGGTCGGAAATGTGGGGACAGGGGGAGCGCACAGTACGTTTTTGAAACTGTAGAGAGAGTAACGTAACATATAACTGTGGGTTTTTGAAAATGTTGACGGTCTAAAAAGGGACTTTAGATGGCAGGCGCTAAAGATGACGGGCAGCCCACCATGTAACATGAGATTACATGGCGGGCGCCAAAGATGGCGGGCGGCCCGCCATCTAATGTTCGATCTTTCTCGACTTTAGATGGGGGCATTAAAGATGGCGTGGGATCTAAATGAGAATACATGGCGGGCGCTTTACATGGCGGGCGACCCGCCATCTAAAGTCTGGCCTTTCTAAATTTAAGATGACGGGCATTAAAAATGGAAGGTTTAAAATAAGATTACATGGTAGGTGCTTTAGATGGGGGCGGCTCGCCATCTAAAGTCCAGTCTTTCTAAATTTATGATGGGGGCATTAAAGATGGCAGGATGCTCGTCATCTAATAGCTTGCCATAAAAGTTACATAATTGATGTCGGGCAGCGCCCGACATCTTATGGTGTATGACATCTATACCTCCATGTTTTGCAATTTAATTTTCCTCGCACGACATCTATACATGAAATTGTAGTAGTGAATATAATATACTAAACAAAGATTATTAAGTAAAATAAATGCAACATGTCTTATGCATGGTATCTCTAGCTCGCTTGATTATCGATCACTATACAATCAAAAAGCATCAACAAACAAGCATGATCAATAATAACAAGGTGCCACTTAAGGATTAAGTAAGCTATCTCGCTTCGCTTCAAGTCAACTTACGGTAAGGTGGGGTTTCGTACTTATCGTAATGATCAACCTTCACTGTTGTTGCGATATTGCATGCAAACAAAGTCCCACATTGCTAAGTTAGGGGAAAGACCTTGGGTATATAAGGATGGGACAACTCCTCCATTGATATGATGTTTTTTAGGTGATGACCAAAAACAAAGTCATGATGGGTGTTTCCTAAAGTGGACAATATCATATTAATGTGGAGGTTTGTGGATGTTTGTTGTTCCTATCAAATGATAAATCTTCATCTATTACGGAAAGAAACGAAGGATATAGCAAAGACTAAATCTACAAGGTATGGCTTTAAACTTCATTCACTTTTTGACAAGAAGGATCTTCCTAATAAGTTCTATGTTAGAGAAAGATTATTTTTTATTCAAATGAACTCATCCAAAAGTTTGACATAAAACTTGGATGATTACAAGAAACTTACCTTAAAGTTCAATAGTTTAGGTGAGAAACTAAGTCCAGAAAGTAAAGCCGTAATTCTTATTAATTCGATACATGATGACTACAAAGATGTCAAAATTGCCATGAAATACGACAGAGACAATGTCAACCTTGACACCATTATGAATGTCTTAAAGTGAATGTAATTAGAAATGAAAATAGAAAATAAGTCTAGAAAATAAGCAGAGTTGTTGTACTCAAAGAGGAAAAACTTTTCAAAGAAACAAATGATTGAAAAAGAATTCATCAAGAATTCAAAGAATAGAATAGTTCTAAAATACTTTCTATGTTATAAAGAAGGACATTTCAAAAGAGATTGCCCTAAGAAGAGAGATGATTACAAGAGAAGCTACAAGAAAAATGCTTACAAAAGAAACTCATACAATAGGGATTCTTTATAGAAACAACGGGAGATCATCTAGTGATCATGGAAAAGTAGTGGCAACTGTTAAAGAGTGCCTATGCTGAGGTACTGATTTCCTCTAGTAATCAATCCATAGATGAAAATGAAAACACTAAAGATAAAGAAGATTGGGTCATAGACTCAGGTTGTACCTATTATATGACCTCAAACAAAGCATGATTTGTAGACTTCAAATCATAGGAGGGGGACTCAGTGTACATGGGAAAAATCACTCATGTAAAGTGATTGGTATTGGCTCAGTAAGCTTGAAACTATAAGACAATAGAGAGATAATAATAAGGAGAGAAGAAAGAACACCATGATTTTTACGTGGTTCGGCAATGTGCCTACGTCCACGGGTAAGTCCGTTTATTTCTGTTTCTTTTTTTTTTTTTCAAGTAATATGTATGTATCTGCTATGTATGTCTAAGTCATTACATTCTATCAACTGCTACTTATTTATATATACAATAGGATCAAGCATAAGTAGAAAAACAAACTCATAGGATAGTGCCTAGGTGGTTAGTGCTTAGGTAGTTTATAAGAGTTTGTTGAACTTCGGTTGGAAACAAACCGAAGTTTGTTAGATGGCTGTTAAGGACTTTCCAGCCAATGTCTTGACAAAGCCTTGCTTAACAGTGAGGCTTTTGAGGCATTGGTTTGTTTACTTTTAACACTAAGTATATTGAATGACCTGAATGGCCGATGATCCTTGTGGTGGTTGAGGCAGACAGAATAGAGGGCCCCGTTCATACAATCCAAACAATACATATTGCATTCGCTTTTGTGGGAATCTATGTGACGTTTGCATTGAACAAAGAACCTTTCTCGCAGTACTGGCTTTACCCATTCCGGCCATCGCTTTTCTTCTTCATCCTTCTGTCCAGACACAATCAAATTCCACATGTCAAAATCAAAACCCAAATGGAAAAACCACAAAACAAGCATAATCCAAAAATCAAAATCCAGATGAAAAAAAAAGAAATGGGAATGAGGCTTCAATACCACGATTTTTCTGCTCTTGGGCTTGTCGATTGCCACTTTGAAAAATTTAATCAAAAACTAAAAACAGAGAGAGAGAGATTTTTTCGGTAGTTCTAGAGAGAGAAGGAGAGATTGATGTTTTTTTTGTTAGAAGAGTGGAGCCGGTGAGGGGGAGAGAATGGGTTCTTGTAGCGAGCGGGTCGATGGCGTTAGAGAGAGAAACTAGAGCGAGAAAAGGGTCGTCCTTATCCCCGCAATGTCGACATTCGAACTAGGCTCTGAGGCTGTATCCGAACTAACTGCCCAACCCGAACCTTAAACACATGTGTTGGATTCAACGAACCTCACGCTCGCCTTTGCTTTCCTGTTATTAGGGTTGATTGGATTTGGTGGAGTAGAAGAGAGAATTTTTTCTTTTTTTTGAGATGACTACAATAAATATTGATTCGAACTCTGTAACAGCCCGAAATTTGAAATTTTATTAGAAAATAAAGATATTATATTTATTTTGGGAATTTCAACGAGTTAATGACGATTTTACCCTTTAGGATTTGTTTTCAACATAAGGAAACAAGAGGCAAAAAGGGTATTTTTATGAATTTCGGGTCAAAATAGGAGTTTTGGTCAACATGGGTATTTTAGTAATTTTGTCACTAAAGGACAAAATAGGGAAAAGGACAAAATAGGCTAAAAATCAAAATAGGAAATCATTGGGTTATAAATACCCAATGATTGCATAGTTTTTAGATTCTTAATTAGCACCCCATCATTTGCAGTTAGAACACGAGTCCCGAGGAGTCACTGCTGATTTCCGTGCAGTCGACGTTGACGCAGACCAAGGGCCGACGCCGTATGCCACGTGTAGCTGTCTGATTCGCTCCTGCGTTCATGGAAGACTGCTGATTGGCCGCCGTCACACGCGTCAGCGCCGCCTGCACCTCCAATCAACGCGCGCCTCCACGCCAGCCAACCAGCGCCCGCCGTCGTCTGCACCAATCAGCTCTGCCGCGTGTCTTCCATTCAGGTGCTGTCGTTCATTCACCAATCAAAAGTCGCGTTTTCCTAGCTTTGTATTGGAGGGCCAGAGTCGAGCCTATAGCGTCTCCCGAAGCAGCATGGCAGCCAGTCCGAACCTACGACCGCTCCCGAACCTCGCCAGCAAACCTGCGCCAAGCCTCCAGACGCGCTCGAACCTGCTTCCGAGCCTGCTTCCAGATGCGGTCCACGCGCCGGCGAGTTCTTACTGATGCACCGCCTCCGGAATTCACGCGCCGTCGCTGACGCCGCGTCTCCGGTGACCGGAAAAACTCGAACTTCATCCCTAATGTAAATTCCGGGTCCCGAGTCTGTTTTGGGGTTTTTAAAGCCTAATTCTCACCCGTTTGTCTTGTACGACCCCTTTTAGGTGGAGATTCTTTAGGGGATTCTTCAATAAAGTTCCAAGGGCCGCTCCGAGCAGTTTTCGGCCAAGGTAAGGGACTGTTTCCCCAGTATAGGGTCGTTGTGGGTAATCTTGAGCACGTATTTGGTTAGTTTAGCACTGAATAACGTATTTTACTACAATTGTATGTTTCTGAAGTTTAGATGCTTTATAGGATTGTGTTTAGTTCATTCCGGCGTATTTTCTGAATGTGTTATGACTGTTAATGCTTCCTATATTCATCATGTTGTTTCTAAGACTGTTGTGTTATTCCTAGGGTCGTGTTCCAGATGTTTAGGTTTTCATGTTAGTTAAGATTCGAGGCCCTGTTTTGGATGTTACTTTCTGTTACGTGTTTAGTTATGAGTTTTACTGTGTTAGTTACGTGTTGGCTGTCCCAACGGGGGCCGAGCATGTCAACCAAGTAGTGTGTTCTGAGTTAGGAGTTCCAAAGGGACCGTTGAGTTTAATCGAGTTGAAGGTCCCAAAGGGGACTAGGTTTAGGGGTTTAGTTCAGGTGCAGGGCGTTGAGGAAGATATTCCTACTTCGTGGTAGTGTTAGGGATCGGAGAGCCACCCGATTAGCCATAACTACCTAGAGTTCGCCTGACTTTTCCCAGGTGTCGTGCTAGGAGTGTGAGTCGGGAGATATCCCATAGCGGAGGGTCCTAGATCTACCCTTCGTGCGAGTGTTCGAAGTCTGGTGACAACCAGGTTGTTTCGGCTCGCCAAGGTGCTCTCACACTAGTATAGGTTACCAAGTTTAAGACAAGGATTTCAGATAAAGAACGAGTTAGAGTTAGAGCTATGAGCTTCGTGGTTGAGTTAAAGATCGAGTTAGAACTAAGGCTTAAGACATTTACGTAATCACGTTACTTTGTGTTTCTCTGATTATTTATGTGTTCTTGCTAGATCTCGTGCTGGCAGGATCCGTTACTGAGTTTTCGCGAACTCACCCTTTCCATTGTGGATTCTTTCCAGGAATTTACAAGTGGACCGAGATGGCTGAGCTGAAGCTGAAGTGACCATGTGCAAGCTGCGTTAGGTTTCTTAAGTTGTTTTAAGCTTAATGTTTTTATGATTTTAAAGCATGGAATGAGTTTGAGGCATGTTTAGCATAGGTTTTAATGATGTTTTATCGTTTTTTGGGTACCCCTAAACTCTGCTTATGATTTATTTAAGTAATTTCATTAAATACAAAAGATATTTAGCATGTCTCCATCAGTTAAAATAAATATTTATTCATGCTTTAGAGGTTAAGGCTCCGGGTTTGACTCCATGTTGGGTCGGGTCCTTACAAACTCTTAATCTGATTGTTATTCATTGTTCATTAATTCCGTTGAGCTATTCCTCTTTTCCTCTTTTAAAAAAGAAAAGAAAGAATTGAATAGTACATGACACACCATTTCTATATCAACATTTATTGAATTTTAGTTGAATTATGTTAGTTTTAACCAAAAAAAAAAAAAAAAAAAAGATTATAAGTTAAAATTGTAATATTTGAAAAATTATTAGTTAGTGTATTAGTACAAGTTTTATATATAGGTCAAGTTAGAAAAGAATGTTTTGGATGAGGTACAGTTAAGTCTCCTAAAATAATTATAAATGTAATTAAATTTTAAAATATTTACATATATTGTCGTTATAATATTGTGATTATATTTTCTAATTTTTTAAAAAGTAGCTATATTTATAATTATTTTTTAGATTTAAATAATTTTTGTAAGTTATCGTCTTAGAGTGTGTTTGGCTATGTCGAAAAGAAAAGGAAAGTATTAGTAAGTACGTGTTTGAAGTGTAGGGTTGAGAAGAAATAAAATTGGATGTGATATGATGAAGATTATTTTTTTTTAAATAAAAAAAATGAAGATAATTAATATAACATGTATAGTTGATTAAAAAAGAGAAATGAAAAAAAATACATTGAACTACGTATTGAGTTAGAGTGAGTTAGTGAAATCATCCGTGTAAACACGCCCTTGATCTGGATAATAAAATCATCCGTGTATGATTTTTTTAAAGAAGTCAATGTAGGCGTATAGTTTTCAAGTATGAATAACAATCTTCTTGTCGAGCAAATATGTCACCTGACATCATTGACTCATTTTATAATATGTCAAGTTGGTTGATGTTTGTTCATTTAAAGATTAGTTTGACTCAAATACAATCTTGCTCAATATAATATTGTTTATGTTATAAATTTATTCTTGCCCAAAAATATTTATGTTGAGGAACAAGTCTCCAAAAAAGATCTCTAAATTAATATATTATTGTCCACTTTAGGTATAAGTCTTTATGATTTTGTTTTTTGTTTCACCCAAAAAGTCTCATACTAATGAAGATGTTTATTTTTCTCCTTAATTAATCAATGTGACACAATACTTTGTTTGTATTCTCAACAATCTATATCAACCTGCTCATACGTCGAAAACCAGTCACTATTTGGAAACATATGGTACGATGCCCTAGAATCGAGAACCCACACACTTTTAGAATATGTGAATTCAATA
The DNA here is from genome assembly GCA_037832605.1 of Cyclanthera cordifolia. Taxonomy (NCBI): domain Eukaryota; kingdom Viridiplantae; phylum Streptophyta; class Magnoliopsida; order Cucurbitales; family Cucurbitaceae; genus Cyclanthera; species Cyclanthera cordifolia. Next base: position 26,589 of record JBBMEG010014843.1, read on the forward strand.
ATAGTTAGGCCAAACAGAGCAATATTCCGTCGTCGTAGGACAAGTCGGCGACGTAACCTTTGTTCCGTCGCCGTATTTGGTATCGAACGCGATGAAGAAGGTGCTCCGTCGCCTTAACCTCTCATTCGGTCAGCTTCATGAGGCGGAATGCGTTTTCTGTTGCCTTAGACTCCCAATAAGGTGACGGAACTAAATGACCGTCGCGTTTGCTTGTAATCTATAGCGACAGAACACCGCTTCGTCGCCTCAGTCTTGACGTTTTGAAACGTTGTGGGGGTTGTAAGGCGACGCAACAGCGCTCCGTAGCCATAGCTTTACGTTTCTTAATTTTTAAAACAGGCTACGGCGACAGACGTTTAAGGCTCTGTCGCCGTAGCCTTCCTAAAGGGCGACGCAACGTTCATTCGTCGTTATAGGTCCCACAAAACGTTTTATTTTTCCCCCAAAAGAGAAAAATTGGAGGAAAACAGAAGGCTACGACGATGAAGGCTTTAAGTTCGTCGTTGTAGCTTTACGTTTCTTAATTTGTAAAACAGGCTACGTCGACGGAAGTTTAAGGCTCCGTCGCTGTAGCCTTCCTAAAGGGCGACGCAACGTTCTTTCGTCACTATAGGTCCCACACAACGTTTCATTTTCCCCCCAAAAGTGAAAAATGGGAGGGAAACGGAAGGCTACGGCGACGACGGCTTCAAATTTCGTCGCTGTAGCTTTACGTTTCTTAATTTTTAAAACAGGCTACGACGAAGGAAGTTTAAGGTTCTGTCGTTGTAGCCTTCCTAAAGGGCGATGCAACGTTCTTTCGTCGCTATAGGTCCCACACAACGTTTCATTCCCCCCCCCCCAAAAGTGAAAAATGGGAGGGAAACAATAGGCTACGACGACGAAGGCTTCAAGTTCGTCACTGTAGCTTTACGTTTCTTAATTATTGAAATAGGCTGCGACGACGAAACATTAAGACTCCGACTTAGTAGCTTTCCAAAAGGGCGACGAATCAATCTCCATCGCCGTAGGGTCCACACAACGTGGGGGAAAACAGGCTACGACGCAGGCTGACAGTTCCGTCGCTGAAGCCTTAGATTTTTATTTTTTTTAAAAGAGGCTAAGACGACGAAACATTATTCCGTCGCCTTAGCCTCTAATACAGAACTCAGAATCGACCTCTTCTTTCATTTTCTCACTTTCCCTCTCCCTCAAACCGTCAAAACTCTCTCAAAACCCACCCCCAACCGTCGACGTTGCCACCGCTCGTCCTCCGCCGCTGCTCCTCCGTCTATCTCTACCGCTTGAGATCTATTCTAGGTAATTATTTTCTTTAGTGATTGTAAACATCTCGAATTGTTGATATCAAAATGCATCCCTATATCTTTTTTTCATGTTTACCATTTACCATAACACTTCATAAGCACTCATTGAAACTCAAGTTTTTTGTTTTTACTTCTTATAATTCCATTTTGAACAATATAAAGAATGCTCTATATTAAATTTTTTGGACTAAAATAGTTTTGATAGTCATTATAGATGATTTTATTTAGTGCAACTTGAATCAGTCATATATCATATGCTACAAATTTAGTTCTAGTTGTGATCAGTTAGAAATTATAGTTGGTTCAATACTTTACATCTCTATGTTATTCCATTTTCATTTCATTATTTGAAGTTTCATTGACTTGTTGGTTTTTGATTTTTGTCATTTTGATGTTACTGAACAATCATCTAAATATATTAGGGAGTTAAAAAACAAAAGAGATTTACCTTATTATGGTTATGTTTGATATGTAGTTCTAATATTTTATTTAATTGATGACTTTTTAGGAGCAACTAAGTAGTCTAATTGATAGCGCATACTAGCTTTGTTGACCTCTAGGGGGTTAAGACCTCCCTTGGTCGACTACCGGGGTAGGTCATATAGCACATTCGCTAATTGTTTGTCTACACTCATGTAGGCTTGTTCGTTCAACAACGAAAGAGTATGCTACATTAAAAGCAGAGTAAAATGAACAAAGATTGGTTAAGAAATAGAGACAAGTTATCTACTGAATATGCGGAAGGTGTTAAACATTTTTTGGAAATGGCCAAGAATCACGTGAATTGTTTGGGTCAAATTCGATGTCCTTGTAAAAAATGTATGAACGGTTCATGGCATACCTTAAAAGATGTACAACATCATTTATTGATAAATGGAATGTTAGCATCGTATGATCATTGGGTATATCATGGGTGAACCTGTTGATTTATCTAGGCTTGAGCGTCAAAGACTTAGGCAAGTTCAGGTACAAAAAATGAATATTGATGAGTCCACTGATCACAACAACAATGATAATGAAATTTTGGAAATGTTGAATGATATCAATTGTGAAAGTATTGAATTAGAAGATGTGCAAGAAAATCATCTGAATTTTGAAACAAATAGTACAAGTGTTGATGACGAAAACAATCGATCGAAAATTGTTAATCTAATGAAGAAAGCATGTGATCAATTGTTTCCAGGATGCACGAGATTTTCTTCATTACATTTCTTAGTTAAACTTATGTACTATAAGGTCACTAACAAGTGGAGTGACAAATCATTCGATCAGTTGTTGAAGATCTTGAACTTTGCATTTGGTGAAGTTAATGTTTGCATCCCTAATTCCTTTTATGAAGCGAAACGAAAATTACCGGATTTAGGGTTAACATACGACTCAATTCACGATTGCAAGTATGATTGTATACTTTATAGGGATAAATATAAAAATATTGATCGATGTCTGACTTGTGGCGAGTCTCGATATAAGTTAATAAGCAAAAAAGAAACAAAAATTCGGCATAAAGTGTTGCACCATTTTCCTTTAATTCCAAGACTTAAGCGAATGTTTTCGTCCAAACAATATGCTTTAGATATGCGATGGCATAAAGAAAAGAGG